>JXSR01S073556.1:21573-45243 GCA_000969725.1 Ophiothrix spiculata
TAGCTTCTATAAGTATTAAACTTAAGTTTAAAAATATGATTTTTATTATCATGAAATTGTAATTCATCAACTTCAATTTTTGTTTAACTGTCAATAAGATGGTGCAACTTGTGTTTATAGCGAAATGGTTTCAAAAAAATACCTTCAATAAAAGAATCAAGTCGATATACACGAATGAAATGCAATCGAAATTAAATAAAATTACTTTAAAATATTGATGTTTCTAGATAATATTGGTGGAAAAAATACTAGTACATACATTGAAATGTGGTTTGCAACATTATAGTGATCGAAATAAAATACTGCACGCATAAACCATTAAATTACCAAGATTACCTTTTAGTAGCCTAATTAAGGAGAAAAAATACCAAAAAGATTGAAATTGAATTGCAACTAGGTCGGAGTACTTTCCGCTCAAGATACAATTTCTTTAAATAAACTGAAATGTTTCAAACGATTCACGTCATGAAGTTATGTTCACTTAAATATCTTTTAATCGGATTTTTGTAACATGTCAATTGCATATATCTCGAGTAATGGTTTGATAGTACATTAGCTGCGATAAACAGGTTATGTAAATTTGTGAAAGCAAAGAGTACTTTATCTTCTTCGTCAATATACAGTGCTGTATACAGAATAAGTATTATCTCTTTAAATTATAAAAGACTAAATCGTACGTGATGAAGGATAAATGTATTGAGTTAAGGACATGACCTAGATCTGCATGATTCTTAAAAGACGCGGGCTTTTAGCCACTCTTTCAATTATATAACGTGTTTGATGCGTGTATTATCACTTTTTCTTTCATTTAGTAGGAGTTCCGTGCACAAAAAATGAATTTATTAAAGAAACAATATGCACGCTTCGTAATACATTTTTTTTTCGTTTTTAAAGTTGCTTTTCATTATTAAAAATGTTGAAAGAAATCAAAGTTAAAATGTGTTCTACAAATTAAAAAAAAATCTGCTTGTAATCCATGAGGTTATAGGAATGTTCCGAGTATTCAATATGCGATATTGTGATTCCCGCATCTGAATGTGAAAATTAACTTTGTTCTAAATACTAAAATTAAAGCAATAACCTCTTCATCTCTGTTTAATTACACCGTGCGATTGCAGCACTTAATGATTTACAATAAAACCTTGTAACTACAGTGTAGTTAATGTAAAACACCGATAACGTCACATTGACACACCTTGAAATCCAAATCCAAAATCCTGTGGAAAACTACAAGTGAAGTCTTTCATTAAAATCTGAAAGGGTGATGATCCTGTAGCTTTGGATATTTCTATGTCCAGGTCAGACCCCCAAATCACCCTTCATTTTCAGTTAGAGGACAACCTGGGGTTTAAGAAAATCTAGTAATAAATTAATCCAAGATGTCCGATCGAAAAGATGACCGCCAGAATTTTACATTTTCATTATATTGACTTTAAGAAACTTTATGTCAAAGGTTATTAGGATCTAGTTTCGTTAAGTATAATAAATACATTTTTGCTTGCGGACGCCAAAAGTAATATGTGCCTCCCGGTCAGCAAATTTCTAGATACGCCCCTGTTATTGGACCATACTTAATTGAAACGTTCTTATCCATCAGATACGTTGAATTAAATTACATATTCTCATTTCCTTCAACCTTATGCCACGAGCTTATTATTGAACATACCTTATTTCATGCTGAACATTGGCTGAATTCAAGAACATACACATTATATCACCTGTAATGGTTGATTAGAATTTAAACAACAGTGAAGTGGCATTTTAAAATTGAAAAGTAACTATGTTAAGTCATGAGCACTAAAGTATTAAGGCTACAGTCCCTAAAAACGTCTCGCTCGGCTGAATGTCATGTTTACTGCAAGTTTTAACCTAATTACACCTATCAGAATATCACAATTTTTGGCGTACATGTGGAATAGAATCTTTAGTTTATACATCAAACTTTACTAGTGATTTCACGTCTATTATTAAGGTCAACATGACGCCTAAAGACTACTTTGAAAAATGTCAACCTTTTTCGCCGAAACCTCATAATTTCATGATGTTCGAACAATTCGACTTGTTTTAAATTTTGACAGATTGTAGGCTTGATACTTCTTATTGAATAACAAACAATATGTTATAAATATGCTGAGTTGATTTTGAATGATAATGTAACAAACCCGCGTTGGTTTGCCCGAAAATCCGGACGTGTATTAAGACTCTGAGTTCGCCCTGTTTTAAGTATCTACATTATCTACATTTTGTCTGATATACGAATTCGCATAATTTACTCACAAATTGTGCATTCCAATGAGGCAAAAATTGCATTTTTTATGTAAACAAAAGAAAAATACGGCATACTAATGTTTATGTTCTAGATTTTAGTTCACGATCTCAACGCTGCCATGATAGCTCAGCGGTAGATCCCTCGCTTCGTAATGCATGACTAACCCCTGCCATAATCCATGAATCGAGTCCCCGCAAAGGCAGTGGAAACTATTTATCTTTTCATGATTTAAATAAAGTTAGGATTTACATTTTCCTGAGCAGATGGATTCCCTTTACCCTTAAGCTGCTGACATGTCATTGACTTTAAAAGATGGGTCATACAAATACTTTTGTACCATGCTCATATAATTTATGATGCCTTCAAAGCATTACAAAGAGAGCGCTTGCCATCTTTTTTAAACTTTGCCCATATGAATGTCATACTTCATGATTTCATCTCTGTGTTCGCAATGCGTATTTGACTCATTTTGACGTGAGGATTTAAATCAAAATAAGACTTGTAACAGTAGCAATAACATGCAAGCAAAGACCGCTGCAGATGCTATTGTGCATCAATAGCTTTAGTAAGCTAGACAGCATAATTAAAGAAAAACAAACGTTTCAAAGCGTAGAAAGGAGCCAATGATAAGAATACCGCATTAGTTGATGAACAATTCTTCTTTTTACCTACATGTAATGTTGCAAATGAGACTAGTAAGAATTTTCAAACTTACAATTGATTCGGATTAACCCTTGACATAGTTCTAACATACGTATTTACTTAATGGCAATGATTATTTAGAAGTCTATGAATTTAAAATCATTTATGAAAACAACATCGAAGAATTATATCAACAATCAAGATGTAAGAAAATCAGCACAGCGAAAAAGACCGAAGACGACAATTAACAGTTAACTGCAATAGGGAGTACCGTAATACCCAACATTTGGGTTTTTTTTTGGCTCTTGCATTTTAACGCCGCAATATTTCTGGCTGCTATTTTAAACAGTTGCACATCTTTTGCCGCAAAAGAACTAATTTTTCGAACTAATTAGCGTAAATTAGCATTTGGGGTGCGAAAAAATGATTTGCCCATAAAACCACCCGGAATATTTTTTTCAACTAATTCAATCAGGAAGTGGCCAAAATCGACATGTCGCGAAACAAAAATCGGTTATTTGGCCGCCATTTTGAAACGGCACGTATATTTTATATTATTTTACCTGAAATATGGTTGTGATTAGTGTACCTTTATATGGTGTAAAGATCATTAAACATTATGGGCAGCAAAGTGTTTTTTTTATAAGGGGGGGGTCCCCCTTATGCATTAACGGAAGTGCGGGGTACCTTGTGCAGTTTGAACTAAAAAGTGTTAATACGATTATTTGAAATGTTTTAAATAATGCAACTATATTTCAAATGCCTTTGTACTGTGTTGAGTTACATAGATTTTTTTTTCATTTAATTTATTTGTTTATTTTGTGTCGTTAGTATTTCCTTTTCTGGTCATAAAAAGCAGCTTTGGAAAACTGATGTCATATATAAATGTGTATAATTATGCTTTACATTGTATATATTATGACCTTTTTCAATTAATTTACATATTTTGATGCAGTCTAATACGACATGTTTATCCTCGAGGAAAAAGAAATATTGCTTTATGGTTTTGAAATACATACTTCATCGAATTGTTTATCTGCAAAATATTTCCTTCAGGCCACGTTCAACAGCTGGCGACCCGGACATGTTATGTTCTGTCCTTACCTTTTATGTATTTGTTTTTGCGTGAAATTCTGACATACATCGTAAAATTGTTCAAACTAGTATCGGTCATTATATTGTGAACATATGACACTGATCTTGTATGATCAAAGATATAAATGTTATGTTGACATTATTTCATAATTATGTATTAATTGCTTGGCAGATTCACCATCGTCTACCCAGGTTGTTGCAACCCCCCTAAGGTTTTTCCCCGCTGCATAAAAACGCAAAAGCAACCGACCCAAGCCATTTGGGTAATCTCTTTTACATCCTTTGCGGTCATTTTGATGAACAAATTAGGGGGGTACCACCTGAGGTGGGGTTAGTGTAGGCCGTCAAAGTTGGGGTGTAGGAGGGGGGTTGGTGAAGCCCCGGAAAAATTTAAGTCGCCATTTTGAAAAATATGTGCATGCTATGAAGCTGAAACTTGCAGGGCATGTTAGAATTATCATTTCCCTTCGTTATTAGCAACAAACCCGACGACAATCGGTCATTTAGAACTTTCATAGCAACATCTTGATTTTGGTGGCCATTTTTGCCAAAATCCCGATTTTTCAGATTTTCGACCTTTTTGACGTCATAATTACGTAACGCCTTGGCCGATTCTTGTGATCTTGGTATCATTGGACAGGGGAGGACCATACCTATCTATTAATAGCAAAACCAAGTTCATAGGGGGATCTGTTTCAAAAATGTAGGTGAAGGTTGCTACAACACCCCCCCACCCTTAGGTAGACGTGTTACAAAAAATAGCCTGGGTAGACGGGGTTAAAAACCATTTACAAGGAACAACTCGGCTTGAAAGAGTTACTTTACTAGTTGAAGAAATAGTATCAGAATTTAAAATACAATTTTGGAATTGATATTACTCATATGGCATACGAAAGAGTAGTTTAAACGTTTTGTATCTATTTGTGTTCCATCTACATGTAAAAGTATACAAATTAAATACTTTTACCTCTGCAATCCAGACTTCAAATTTGAGATCACAAGTGACTCTTTCTTAACATGTGTACCATTTTAACGTTGTCAGCAAATGATTACAGTCTGAGATGAGTCGTAGCTCAGTTTGTAACATCCTAATACTCACTTAAAGGAATTAACGAAAACCAAAGAAAGACCTTGATAGAATCAAAACAAACAAAATCATATCAGTTATTCTAAAAAGAAATATTAGGGTTCTGTCAAGTGTGTTTCTTTTTTTTTTTCCTAAAGTTTCCAAATATAAGGCCGTTGATGTTAAAGTGAATAATATTCTTTAGGAAGAACACTATAACATTTAAATTGGTTTTATAAAATCTTAAAAACTGAACTTTTTCCAGAAAATAGTTCATTAAGGTAGACAATTGCTACCTTTGACCGGAAAAAAGTAGACAATTGTCTACCCGCTTTGAATCTTTTTCTGACAAATTCAGTTTTAAATATTTTATAAAAGCAATTTAGATTTTACTATGCGGAAGGTTAAACATGATACTCAAAAACGTATCTCTTCAATTCAATGCACTGGTAGTAACATAAAATTCAAAATTTTGAAAAAATTAGTAATCTATTTCTAAAAACACTATCACTGATGTTTTAGTTTCCCGCATAATTAACAATTCTAAGCGCAAACAAATGTATGTTTATCTATAAATGTTTAATTTCAACAAGAATGATTTTGATATAAGTATGTAGTAATAGTACTTTCAAAAAATTGAACAAAATTAATAAGCATTTGGGACCAACCAAGTCAGACAAAAATGACCAAAGTCATAGGAAATGGAGTACCCTTAGTTTTGTATCCTTTAATATTGCTTAATTTGACCGTAAAAATTATGAGATTTTTAAATTTTCTTTTCTAATTCAACACGTTTGGGTATTGTATTCAACCATGTTGGTTCAATGTACATTCTTACTAACCATTTTTGTTGAACCTCCTTGAAAGTGCAACACCAAATGTAAAATTGGAAAAGCATGGCATATAAGTATATACCGTATTATTTCAAATACGATTTATATGATTTTAAAACTCGTGATAGCAGGTTTCATACTGAATCAAATGACTTAAAACTTTCTCATTAATGTTCTTGTCCATATAGTAACATAATATCAATTTACTATTAGTATAACACAACATAGACAGAAAAGGAGTATATGTGTTTAAATGATATACGTTGCAACGTTTGTATATATACAGTATGTGTAAGTTCTAAAATTGGGTCGGTCGTTAGAAGAATCAAGGGTTCACATATTCCATTTTAAAATACTGTTAATACTTTATTGCTTATTGTTTATTATCCTATATTGTTTATTTACTTTAAGTTTGTGGCAAATGTAAGTTAGTACAATTAGAATAGCTGTAACTACTGCTAGTGCAAGAATATATTGAAAATGTACGGAGGCAAATTATAAAGCAAAATACGTACTTAGATTCTCCATCAGAACCAGAAGGTTTCACTTTAACTTTTAAAACTATTCACATTAAGATAGGAAAATTATACATTCTTAGAGGGTAAAAATAATGGAATCATCCTATAATAACAACATAAGTTTCCAAATATTTTCATCATAAATTGACCTTTACATAACAAACTTTTTGAGCAACCGTGTATTATGATCAGCCAGAGGGGTGACGCTAACGATGAATGATCCAACTGACCCGTCACAATTTTTTTAGAAAATTATCATAAATATGATAATTCATTGAAAATATTTGCATACCTCGGAGAAACGGGTTTGAATGCCGCCATCTAATTTCACCACTGAAACTAATTTTTGTAACTTATTTGGCTTGGTTTTACTAAAAAGACGACATTATATTACACAACAACTACCGTTAACACACCATCGTATAGTCAGGATTATGGGTAAACCACATTTTGTCCAAAGTTATTTTTTCCAATATTATTTCGTCCTCAATCATTTGGTCAAATTTAGAATTGTCCACTTATATTTTGGCCACATCCCAATTTGTCCAATTACTTTTTGTCCAAAGTTATTTTGTCCAACACACTTTTTGTCCGTAACATATTCTGTCCAATTACATTTTATCCAATATTACTTTGTCCAAGTTTTTAACATACTTTTATCCTTTGTCCTTGTCATATTGTGTACAATTACTGTTTCTTATGTTAAAAAATGTTTGGGAAAAAAAAAGATGCTGGTCATACATATTAAAGCAAGAATCATACTATCATATCATGTTGCAAGTATAATAGACGAAATATCACTGTCATTGGATAAAACGTTTTTGGACGAAACGTACTACACAAAGGATAATGATGAATATACTAAAAATTGTTAAATTATTACCTTTTTACGACAATCAGGTTAAAACATCCAGTAAACTTCCGTTCTCAGTGAGACAACATATCAACAGAATCAATTCTGTAAATGTAAAAAAGACCGCGTACCGATATTTTTACAACTGTTATGTATACCGGTTGTTACATGTTTAAATAAAAACAGTATTTCAAAAGCAGGTTTCGGTGACCAATAGGAAATACAAAGGCTAAGAAAAGAACAAACAAGAAATTTTAGACAATTTCAACCGATATGTAATAACTTTAATACATTTTTGTGGGGCCTCTGGTAAACCTTGGAGGCCCAATTGCAGGCGCAGTGGCAGCGGTTTCAAATAATAGAAACGTCTTGAATCTTTCATTAACGAGGACATTTTGTTTCAAAGAATTTCCGAAGAAAAATACATATTCTATATATCTAAGCGACGTGTTTTGAATTCATAGAAGCATCCATATTGTATTTATGCTCTCTATGTTTCAACTGACTAAAACACTGGTGTGAGAAAAGAAATATTTATCAACCAAGTCACGTAACTTCATATATTGATAAAATTCTTTATAGACGTCCAAATGGTTCTCTTTATTTTATCAATGACATTTTAAGGTGTCAAATTTACAACCAATATTTTGATGACTTTAGATAGCACCTGCCAGTCTGAAGTCAACATTGTTGTGGAATATCAAACTGCCGTAATTTGGTGCACAGCAATTAATCTTGTTAAAACTAATCGTATTTTGCTTTGTAATGCAAAGTATTGAAATCAGATTGACATTAGTGTTTTCGGCATTGGAGGTTTTATTAGAATGTCATTATTACAATTATCAAAGAGTTGTAATCATTTTTCACATATAACAGGTAACTTTCTTGATTTTTTATAATTTTAATAATCCTGCAGATTCAAAATCAACCATTTTCATTTGATGTTGATCCAACAAAATCCGGCAGCTGATTCCTAATACGGATTGGGCTGTTGTTAGATCAGCCAGTTTGAAAGAATCTTCTTTCATGAAGACTCACCAGCTATAAACTGTATGCCACGCCCTATGAAGGAAGATTCGCAGAGCGGACCAATGGCTTAACATCACTCCCAAACCACTGAGCTACAAGAATGAGTGCCAAAGGGTTTACGATGTTTTGTAATTCACTGACAATTTCAAATTTCGTTCATATTAAAATGTTTTGAAATATTAAATTGATATTATGCATGACAATACAACAGAGGAAAAGCAGTCGCTGAAATATGAAATATTTTTAGCATCATAAAAGAAATAAAAGAAAATATACGTATAGAATCCGTGCATAGACCATCATAATTTACCTAGATTACATTTGGAAGAAAATGAGTAGTGCAAAAATACCAAAATAATTGAAATTGCAAATAGGTTAGAGTACTTTCCACTCAAGCTGCAAGTTCTTACGAACTGAAAGATTTATATCGATTCACATCATGAAGTCATGTTCACTTTATCTTGAAATATGATTTGTATTATTTATTCCGATTGTAGCTCGAGTCTTAGATTGCTCGTATACGCCAGATATAATAAGCAGGTTATGTAAATTGGAATTTTTTTTTCTTCTTTAAACTTCACTGTGACTCCTTGCCGGTTGCTCAATATGAAGTACTATACTGAATAATTTACTGCACATTTTAAAATGTTAATAACTTAAACAAGTCCAAGATTAGCGTAACAAGGCTAGATATTTATTGAAAGAGGAAACTTACAGTGCAGTTGAAAACCCTGGCCTATTCCTGAGCTACGACAGAGCATTACCACTGAAATTGAGAAGATTAGGAAGAATAAATGTACAAACGTTATCCAAAACTTTGTAATTGCGACCTTATTGAGGCATAGAGCCCTTGTGCAATACCTGTACTAGTTTCAAGAAATCAGACAAGGACTGGTTCTATTCGCCAATCATTTTGCGAAAACCATGCTTATTCTTCATTTTAATCAAAGCAATCCTATACACCTCTATCATACCATATATAGTATGATAAAGGTGTAAAGAATACTGCTATCAAAGATATTTTGAAAAGTAGATTTCCATTTCGGTTGTACTAATATTTAATGACGTCAAGTAATTCCTTCACAAAATGTCCCTACAGCAACTCATTCTACAAACTAGAATATATAGAAACAACACAAACAATATCACATCGGAACAACAAACTAATTTCATAGAATCTTCTAAGTGTAAAGAAAAAAATCACGATTGCAAATTATAGTTCGCATGAAGGTTACATGATTTTTTTAAATCATTAAAACACAAACCGTTTTACATACCTACCTTTGTGAAGAATCGAACCATTGCTTCTATCCCAGGTTCTGGTATGCAGTACAAAGCACGCACAGAAGTGCCCCCCTCCTGAAAGAAGACTCGCCCCCCCCCCTGAAAAAATAAAGAAATGTGCAGGTCAGATTGAAATTACATAGTACACTCCTTTTCAGCATTTAGCATGCCCCTAAATGGTCTATTTTTTCACTTCAGTGCCATCAATTCATACTATATTACTATCTTTCTTCGTTATTGTAAAAATAAGTTTTAAAATTTTGCGCGCTTCAAGAAACATTGAAATTTAGCGCTAAAGTTTGCTTCTAAAAATAAGGAAATTTATTCTTTGCCTCGCCTTGCCCCCCTTGATGAAAATGTCTGGTTACATCACTGATGCATAGAAAATAACTGGGCAAATATGCATCCATACCAATTATAATTGATGGGCACATTTAAAAAACACCGTAGGTCACACACTGTTGCCAAAATTTTAAATCACATTTGCCTTACGAATAGTTGTTGGACTTGCGTTTCTGCCCAAATAGTTTTGCCAAACATTGGAGCAGGGATGTATGCTCAATAGTTGTATTTCTGCCTTTATCAACTTCATCAACGTTGGGCGAAATAACCTCCAAATCGCCCAATTTTCTTGTTTCGTGCAGTGATGAGAAGAGGCCAATGGGATAGACTAAAGATCACGAAGTGAAATATAAAATTGTAACTTTACATTGTTCTATTTTCCTTTGCAATTGCTATGAACAGTTGCAACTGCCCTGAAACGAAGGTTCCAGGCGGTCAACCGCCGGTTGAGTTTTGAAGCGACCCCTTACAGTAATCATGATGTCACTTCGTCTAGCTACTGAAAAAGGACAGTAGGCTCGAAAAAGTCTTCACTTGACATTTTGATGGGGATCTATATTATTTTTCTACTGTAACATACAACATTAATTGTGTACCAATAATTAAAACTAGAATTATTTGTAGCTTCTATCAGTATGAATGAAATTTTAATACATCAACTTCAAATCTTTGAACTGTCAATTAGATGGTGCAATTTTGTTTATAGCGAAAAAATACCGACAATAAAAGAATTAAGTCGATATACACGAATCACTTAGCAATCCAATTAAATAAAACTAGTTTAAAATATTAATGTTTCTAGAAAATATCGGTGAAAAAAAAAATACTAGTTCATACATTGACATGGGGTTTGCAACAATAAAATACTACACGCATAAACCATTAAATTACCAAGATTACCTTTTAGTAGACTAATCAAGGAGACAAATACCACAAAGATTGGAATTGAGTTGCAACTAGGTCGGAGTACTTTCCGCTCAAGATACAATTTCTGGAAATAAACTGAAATGTTTCAAACGATGCACGTCATGAAGTTATGTTCACTTTAATATCGTTTAATCAGATTTGTGTTACATGTCAATTGTATATATCTCGTTATGTAAATTTGTAAGAGCAAAAAGTAGTTTATCTTCTTCGTTAATATACAGTGCTGTATACAGAATAATTATGGCTTTATCTCTTTAAATTATCAATGATTAAACCGTACGTGATGAAGGATAAATGTATTGATTTAAGGACATGACCTAGATCTGCACGATTCTTAAAAGACGCGGGCTTTTAGCCACTCTTTCAATTATATAACGTGTTTAATGCGTATATTATTACTTTTTCTTTCATTCTGTAGGAGTTCCGTCCACAAATAATCAATTTATTAAAGAAACAATATGTACGCATCGTAATAAATTTTCATCGTTTTTGAAGTTGCTTTTCATTATTGTAAATGTTGAAGAAGATAAAAGTTAAAATATGTTCATAAAATCAAGAAGAATCTGCTATACTAAATTCAGCGAAAGAGTAGGCTAACCTGCATTATTTTGCGGGGTTTGAGGGATATGTGCTACTTTGTTGGAAATATGTACGAGTTAGGATTGGTTCTTAGTTACTTCTTCCCATAGAATATTCTATGCCAATTTAGTGCAATATTTATTCGTTATTCAATAAAATCACACGCATATCTACGTAATAACAACTATTTCATGATAGAATATTCGACACGGTGGCCAATAAAAATGTATTCTACACGATATCATCAAATCCCGTTCTAATCCCAAGGTGCATTAGGGTATAAGGGGAAATAATTTAAACACGGATCACTGTGAACACGGATAGTTGTTGCATAGTATACAAATATTGAATGCCTGAGAGTGCAATAGTACAAAATATATCATGAGGTCAAATTTGGACTTTTCTATTTCACGAGGCGTAGCCGAGTGAAATGGATCAGTCCAAATTTGACCGAATGATATATTTTGTACTATTGCACGTGCATAGGCATTCAATATTTGTTTTATATCATGATATCACACACGTTTGTTTCATGCCGTGCAATAGTACAAACTATTGCACGGCTCAAATCACTGTAATCATGATATAAAATATTCTGTCTGCTAACAACTTTGAACCAACCACTGCATACCCTGCAAATTCTCAGATCTGCCTTCCATCATTTGTTTCAGTATTCATACTAAAAAATCCATCAAGGTATCTTCATGCAAATATAGATTTCTACTCAAGTCTATTACATGTATGCCTATTAAAAAACATACACAATCATGCAGAATATATCGATTTTGGTTCAGGATTTTCTGTATGCATTATATTAAATGTTTGCATAAAAATTGGAAATTATGCCTATGCACAATTTATAGAAATTCACTTTCTAAGTTTTTAACAAAATTGTAAAGTTGTAAATTTATATAATATAAGTTAGATTCATGCAAATTGTGCATAGGCCTAGTATACCTATAATGTATAATGTACATAAATTACATGCTATAGTTATTATCAAAAATATTGTCTAATTCATTACATAACATTTAAAATGCAGAAGACTGGGGGCGATGAGATTTCCAAATAAGACATGTAACAGTAGCAATAACATGCAAGCAAAGACCGCTGCAAGATGCTATTATGCATCAATAGCTTTAGTAAGCTAGACGACATAATTAAAGAAAAACAAACGTTTCAAAGCGTAGAAAGGAATAAATAAGAATACTGCATTAGTTGATGAACAATGCTTCTTTATACCTAAATGTAATGTTGCAAATGAGACTAGTAAGAATTTTCAACTTACAGTTGATTCAGAATAACCTTTAACATAGTTCTAACATACGTATTTACTTTATGGCAATGGTTAATTAGAAGTCTATGAATTTGAAATCATTTATGAAAACAACATCGAAGGATTATATGAACAGTCCAGGTTATGTAAAAAAATCAGTTGAGCAAAAACGACCGAAGGTGACAATTAATATATACAATTTTTTGAAATGATTAAAATAATGCAACTATACATGTATTTCAAATGGGAGTAGGAGAAATTTTGTACCATTTTTCATTTCATTTTTTTTTAGTCGTTAATGTTTCTCTTTCAAAGCAGCTTTGGTAAACTGATGTCATATATAAATGTGTATAATTATGGTTACATTGTATATTATGACCTTTTTCAATTAATTTACATATTTTGATCCAGACTAAAATGACATGTTTTTCCTCGAGGAAAAAAGACATATTGCTTTATGGTTTTGAAATACAAACTTCATCGAATTGTTTACCTGCAAAAAATTTGTTTCAGGCCACGTTCAACAGCTGGCGACCCGGACATGTTATATTCTGTCCTTACCATTTATGTATTTGGTTTTTTTGTGTGTGTTTTTAAATGTGAAATGTTGACAACATCGTCAAAATTGTTCAAACTAGTATCGGTCATTATGTTGACAATGATCTATTTATGGATGAGCGAAGATATAAATATTATATTGACATAATTATATATATATATTAATTGATTGGCAGAATAGAGACTTTCAGACGTCATTTTAAAAACCATTTACAAGGAACAACTTGGCTTGAAAGAGTTTTACTTAACTAGTTGAAGAAATAATAACATAATTCAAAATACCATTCTGGAATGTATAGCTTAATAAAACGTTGTTTAAACATTTTGTGTCTGTTTTTGTCCCATCTTAAATGATACAAATTAAATAATTTTACCTCTGTAATCCTGACTTCAAATTTGAGATTGCAAATACCTAACATGTGCACCATTTTAACATTGTCAACCAATGATGATATAGTCATGAGAGTCTGAGAGTCGTAGCTCAGTTTGTACCATTCTAATACTTACTTAAAGGCATAAGACATGATCCATTTGAGTATGAAAACTTATTTGAACCAAAGAAAGACCTTAATAGAATCAAAACAAATTAAATCATATCATTTATTCTAAGATGGTTTGCGAACCACTAGCAGCAGTGTTGCATCGACCCCCTACTGAATTGACCGCCTATACTTAATCATAAAAAAATATTTTTAAGGTTCTGTCAGCAGTGTTTAGACTTGTCGTCGTTCTTGTAGTTCCTTTTCATCGTTAATATAAACTGTCATATTCACACATTCATCACACATAAGCCTTAACATAAGTTAATTATGTGCTTCAATGTAACGCACTTAACTCTTTCACACGTGTTGCTTTGCATTTGATATGATATATATAAGTCATCTTAGGAAATAGACACCGGAACAAAAGTAGTCATTCTTTAATCCTTTAGACCATATTTATAATTGACATACTCCCACCGTTGATGGGGTAAATCCACAGAATCGGACGGGAAACCGAACTCAGAGCGAGTTGGGTATATATCATACTTGGCCTCGTTCTGACTTCCGATTGCCCGTCCGATTCTGTGAATTTACCCAATCAACGGCGGGAGTGTGTCAATCATAAATATTGTCTATAAGAGCCGGTGCGGAATCGACGACATCTTCTTGATCCTTTTTTCCTTCATAACCTAGGTAATGATGCGGTGTTGCGTAATACCATTCTAGTTCAATTAAAACTGATTTTTTCATTTTTGAGAAAAAACTTGAAAACGGACCTTGTTTGACGTCACAATCACGTCATAAGTGACGTCATTTAAAAGAAAAATGGCAAAAATCGTAAAAATCGTTGTTGTTTGCAATAATTTCAAAAAAAGTTGCACGTTTAGCAATAATGTGAGTCAAAGTATACATTCACAAGTTCTTACTACAAGTAAATCAACTAAATAGTGGAAGTGTATCCTGAAAACAAAGAAACACGATCTGCGTGTAATTTCCATTGAAAAACAGTTTTTGGTCAGTTTTTTCGTTTGACCAAGCGTGCCAATACAGAACGCCACACGTCAAGAAATTTCAGCGCGAATAAATAACAACCAGCGGAGGTATAATAATAAACTTCGGAGGGGGCGGATTCCGTCCCCGGCTCTTTTAGGGTTAAAACAATAAGATGACTGTATTATAGGTATGTGAAAGTTCTAAGCTATATATCACAATACCTGCAGCGGAGACACTGTAGCTAAATTAGGCCATGACTTTTGCGACCGTCCGTAACCCCTACACAGCTTTGATTTTCCAAGAAGGCCGCTAAAGGCGTGAATATTTTCCTTTTTTTTTGGCAAATAGCCATTTTATGGTCAGAAATTGTCAACAGGTGTATAATCAAGCCTACGGTGACCACTTTGGAAAGTTAAACCTGTGGTCGGCCGCACGAAATTGTGACCTAATTTAACTACAGCGCCAAAGTGTAAGAATAAAATTTAGTAGTGCAAAAAAAGTTATGTTGTTTTTGGACATGCTTTCTTTTTAAGGTAATATTACCACAGAAAATAATGAAACGCGGTCCACCAATAATAAATTAGTTCAACAAGTTACGTATAACCTGTTAACCAGATCAAACATATTTCGACTCGACCTACTTACCAGAAAATATCAATAAAACGGAGAGGTTTAATATCGGTCTCCGCCATTTATGGTTACGTATATCTATAGAATGTGGATGGATAACCTCCTGGTATTAGCTCATAAAAGTTACCACTTACATTGGCACACCCAGCTTCCATTATTCATAAAATATAGCCGAACATTTTATACTTCTCGTGTTTCTTATTTACCTCTGGTTGAATGTTATGATTCCAATATACCAATAGAAAACGCAGATATGAATGGTTAGATATGTTGTTTGTAACCTATTCAAAAGTTTATTATTACTATTATTATTATTATTTTCATGCAGCTTTGTATCAATCTATATCAGTAAGATGTTTTCAGTGGAGTGCCATCTTGATAAATAATTTAAGAAATAACAAAGGAAGGGTCACATATTTTTATCCTTTTTTAGAGACAAATTAACGCAGGTATGAATATCATGGCTAAAAATGTGTTCAAATTTGTAATGCTTGTTGCTGAACTTGCTATAAATTTATGAAATGTTAGTTTTTCGATGTTTAATAGATGATAATGGCGGCCATTTTAATGTTTTAAGATGAACCCAATATTTGAAAAATCCAAAAATGGTTCACATCTGAAACTGCTCAAAGATGTTCTACATGAATGTTAATTGTCATACTTTTTTACCAATCCCAAAAATTTCATCTAAAATATTCTCAAGTACGTCTCAATGTAAGATTTGATTAACAATGTTTTTGGTGATGTATGTGGCTAGTGTAGGATTGGGAGTAGGTGTAACTCTATACGGTATACTACGTGAATCAAAAAGATTGTGAACGAATTAAAGATGATCTTGACCTTGATTTAAGTACCAAATCATAAATTTGTTGTTGTTTTAGTAAAGCAAATTTAATTTCTTTCAAATGCAGAAAAAATGATAGAAATCAGATTAGAAATCGGTTTAGCTAGATTTTATAAGTAGCCCGGATCAGGCTTGATGGGGCTATGGTTTTTGTGAAATATATTAATAGTTATCACCATGTCACTGTATTTGTCTACAAGGTTTCTATAACATTAATTGGTCACTCTCAAGTGTACATTTGGTAACTAATTCAATTCAGGTATTAGGGTTTCTATATATTTATCATTTTTTTTGCAGGGGGGGGGGGTAGCTTGTATAGCTACTTGTTGGTGTTTTCTTATTATGAAGTTGGTATTTGGTTGTTAACTTTAGATCTTGTTATATAATGGGGTGAAATTGTTAAGCCTACATTGTACTTTTCGGTCTATTAGGATTTGTAGCTATTAAATTGTTGAAGTTTTCTTATATATTTCGCGTTTGTTACCTGTTGTAAATTAGTTTCGGACAAAAGCACCACAAGGGCTTGAATCAAGTCTAAGTACACCTCTTTTACCTTCATTCCAATGGGATTTATACATAAAAAAACCTGTGCTTATCAATGCCTATGATAATATACAATTCCATGTCTTTGTCAACTCAGTGTTTGATTTTCCTGTGTCCAACCGGTGTCCGGACGGTGTCCGTGGTTCGTAAAGACGCTGCAAGAATGCCGCAAGAATTTAATTCCGATTTAAACCTTGCGGTTTGTATACGATGTCTTCAGTTATGGTCACATAACCATAGGTGTCCGACCGGGCATCGCAATCATTGACCGGTGTCATACCGGCGTTGCGGCGTTAAGGGGTTGCGGCTTATGTGACCACTAAGATGATCATTAATAAAAAGCCCTTTGACTGCAACATCACGTATCTATCGATACTAAGCAAAATGATTTTTAGTAATATTCTAAAAGTCAATGCCTCAGAACATAGGCAATATCGAACAATGAACTCCGCGACTGTTACTTATTGGAAATTATTCTTGGCAAATCATATTTTGTATAGAATGTAAATGTAGTTACATTTAATGTTGATTTTCAGTTAACGTCAAGACAGCGATACCTAATTTTTTTATAATTCTTCAGTAACAATTCGTGGAAGAAAATAATATAGAATAGCAAGTCACCTTGGTACAAATAAAAGGACAATGAAAAATCTTATGAAACTAATGAAAAAAAACATGATCAGAAAATTGATCGTTCAGAATGATAAAAACAATATGAAATGCAAACATCTGAAATTTGTTTAGGGAACTTATTAAATATAAAATGTTTGTATTGACAGAGATGTTATGATTTTGTGTTTTAAATGTATTTATATATTTGTTTGTTGGTTTGTGTGTTTGTTTGTGCTTGGTTTGTTTAATTATTACTTTTAGATGACAAACGCAGTAGCCAGTGGCTGTGTAATATGGCTTCGGTAGGGTGGGGCCTTGATAGGGCTATAATTAAAGGGAACAAAACGTACATTCATTGATTGTTATTAAATAAAATATTAGGACCCGATAAAACGAGAGTTAAACTTCATTTACCTCCACAAACTTTGCTGATATTAAAACGGTAGAATAGTATAATTTGGTCATATATAATCAAAAGTCGACTCGTTGCTGGATCCTTACGGCAGAAACTGCATACATTAGGTTTTAATTGTTGCTTTACAATGTTACAAAATGATACATATCTTGATTTATGTCGATGCATTTTTAAAAAGTGCTACAGTAACTTTTCTCTTTCTGACGAAACTTACACCACAATTGACTCTCAAAAATGACATCAAACAAAATTAAATAGAATGAAATAACGACAACCTTCGTATTATAACCTTGCAACAAAGGCGATGTAATATTATGCAATTTGATTCAGTATATGGAACATGACGAAATGAGTTCAACTTTCAATGCGACATGAAGCGGCAAAGCTGCAAAGCGACAATAATGGTCCGGGCACCCCCCAGGACTCTATCAAACCAACTTTTTAGCTTCTTTTGATGGTCCTTAAAACATTTGAGATGCTGAAAAAAATAATTTACCGACGCACTCGCGATATTTAAGATGGCGTCCAAAATGGCCGCCAAAATGCTATATTTTCATTACTTTAGTTTTAGGACAACTCATAAACTACCTTATGTCAAATTTGTTTTATAGGCAAACTGCTTTTGAAGCTGTAAGGAACACATTCTGCTTAAAATAAGATCATATGCATGTTTCAAATTCAAAATGGCCGCCAAAATGGCCGCAAAAATAGCATATTAGAACTGACATTGACAAAAATATCCTTTGAAATGCCAATTATCATAAATAATCAACAGTAAATGACATTTAGGGCTACAACAAGATCACTTGACCCATAATTATGATGTTACCATGTTTTAAATTCTAAATTGCGCCAATACCGAGATCCAAAATGGCCGCCAAAATGTGGTTTAGTGCACAAAATGGGTGAAAATTACTTAAAACATCAAGCATCAAGTTCAAAATAATTAATTGGGAGTAACAACAGATATATCTGTCCCAACATTAGGCTGTTAACATGTTAAAAATCCAAGATGGCACCCTTAATAGGGTCTTAAATGGCCGCCAAAATACATTTACATGCACAAAAGTGGGTCAAAGCAAAATTAAAACAGCATCAAACACACCATATATTCAAAACATTTGATAGCAAATGACTTTGAGAGTTAAAACAGATGTATTTGTTCCCAAATAAGGCTGTTAACAAGCTAAAAACTCCAAATGGCACCTGTACTGTGATCCAAAATGGCCGCTAAAATACGTTTTAATGCGCTAAAATGGGTTAAAGGACTTGAAAACAGTATCAAACACTCTATATTTTTCAAGATACTTGATGGAAAATGGTTTTGAGAGTTACGGCAGATATATTTTTCCCCACATTAGGTTATTAACATGTTTAAAAACCAAAAATATAGTGTGTTTAATACTGTTTTAAAGTCATTTAACCCATTTTATCACAATAACATGTTTTTGGCGGCCATTTTGGATCTCAGTACAGGCACCATTTTGAATTTGAAGCTTGTTAACAGCCTAATGTAGGGACAAATATATTTGTTTTAACACTCAAAGTCATTTGATATCAAACATTTTGAACATACAGGGTGTTTGAAGCTGTTTTAAAGTCCTTTTAACCAATTTTAGCCCATCAAAACGTATTTTGGCGGCCATTTTTGGTCTCAGTACAGGCACATTTTTGAATTACCAGCTTTTTAACAGTCTAATTTGGGTACAATTATATCTGTTGTAACTCTCAAATTCATTTGCTATCAAATATGTTGAACATATAGAGTGTTTAATGCTGTTTTAAAATCTTTTTAACCCATTTTTTGCACATTAAAACGTATTTTAGCAGCCGTTTTGATTCTTAGTACAGGCACAATTTTGAATCTTAAGCTTGTTACCAGGCTAATTTGGGGACAAATATATCTGTTGTAACTCTCAAAGTCATTTGCTATCATATATGTTTAACATAAAGTGTGCTTGATTCTGTTTTAAAGTCCATTAACCAATTTTTTAGCTTGTTAACAGGCTAATTATAGTATTATATCATGAAGCAAATATAATAGACAAAATATCAATGTAATTTGATAAAAAGGTTCTTGACGAAACGTACTTCACCCATGATTATGATAAATATATATACTAAAAATTGTTAAATTTCTTACCTTTTTACGGCAATCAGGTAAAAATCTCCAGTAAACTTCCGTTCTCAGTGAGACAAAATATCACAACAGAATCAATTCCGAAAATGTAAACAAGGCCGCGTACCGAGAGTGGTACGCTTGACCATATAAACGTTTCATAATCAACGCGTGTCAAGGCGCATAAGGGAGCACTGTTTGTACGCAGAGCATTGCGCGGTCTACTAAAAAGGAAATCATGAATATTGATTTAGGTTTCGTGTATTTCATTATGTTGGAGGCATATTCATGAAATATATCGCGTATTCTATGACGTTGACGGATTTTTAACTATAATTTGCTCCTTTAAAAGCGGGCGATGTCGCGGTATTCATGAAAATGACGCGATGAAAAGCAACACGGAATCAAAGAAAAATATTCATATCTTATAGTTTGATATCTCTGGAAACAAAGCAGAGGACAGAGGTACAAAGCTGCAAAGCGACAATAATTATTACTGGAACGTTAGAAAGCGAAAAAAATCCAACCCATTTGTTAACCGATTCTACGTTTACAATTGTTTTTCATACGGTTTGATTTACGTTGAAAACATGTATTTTAAAAGCATATATCTGTGACCAATGAGTAAATCAAAGAATAAAATAGAAAAAAAAAACCCGTCATTTTAGAAAAAATTAACCGATATGTAATCCATTTTTTCAAATTGTTGAGGGGCCTTTAGTAAACCTTGGAGGCAAAAATTAAAACTTAGTTACATACCCACGTTTCAACTTAATAACCGTGTAGGTCATAAACATTAATAACCCTGTTCAATACTTAACAGACACAGCAAAAGCAAGGTGTCAACGCGAGAAGTGGTTTGGGATGTACCAGCGATGAGCGGTTTCAAATGATACGTGTTGAATCTTTCATTAACGAGGGCATTTTGTTTTTAATGTGTTTGGGAATTTCTGAAAGAAAACACATATTCTATTTAAGCGACGGACGTCTTTTGAATTCATAGAAGCATCCATATTGCATTTATGCATTCTACGTTTCAACTGACTGAAACACCGGTGTGAAAAAAGAAATATTTATCAACCAAGTCACGTAGGTTCATATATTGATGAAATTCTCCTCAGACGTCCAAATCGTTCTCTTTATTTGTTAATGACGTTGTAAGGTGTCAAATTTACAACCAATATTTTGATGACTTTAGATAGCACCTTTCAGTCTCGACTCACATATTGTAGCATAATGTCAAGCTACCGTATATTTGGTGTACAGAATCTTGTTAAAACTATTCTTTATTTTTTTAGTTGTTATGCAAAGCATTGAAGGTTATAAGATTGAGATAATTGTTTCCGGAATTTGAAGTCATTTTTAAACCTTATATTGTATTATTACAATTATCTCTATAGAGATGTCAAAATTTTTCACAAATAACAGGTAACTCTCTTGATTTTTTTATAATTTTCATAATCCTGCAGATTCAAAATCAATCATTTTTATTTGATGTTGATCCCAAAAGCTCCGGCAGGTAATCGATTCTAACTATGGATTGAGCTTTATTTTAGATCAACCAGTTTGAAAGAATCTTCTGTCATTTAGACGCACCAGTTATGTGTTGTATGCGACGCCCTATAAAGGAGCATTCGCACAGAGGACCAAGTGCTTAACACTTAATTGGTCAAGGGGTTCCATATGGACCCAACATCAGCGCAAAAACGCAAGTAATTTTTCATCGGCATTCTATGTATTTGTCGAACTTTACCATACGCTTCGCTTGGTGGCAAAAAGCAATTAGAGTGAACGTTCTTGCCAAAGGAATTTCGATATTTTGTATTCCACTAAAAATATATTACTTTTGTTCAAATTTGAAGTTGATATTACCCATGGCAATACATCAGAGGCAAACCAGTCACTGAAATATGAAGTATTTTATAGCATCATCAACGAAATAAAAAAAGATCCATGCATAGACCATTACAATTTACCTAGGTTACATTTTGAAGAACATGGGTAGAGAAAAAAATGCCTAAATAATTGAAATGGAATTGCAAATAGGTTAGAGTACTTTTCACTCAAGCTGCAATTTCTTACAAACTGAAAGATTTATATCGATTCACGTCATGAAGTCATGTTCACTTTATCTTTAAATCTGATTTGTATTATTTTCCGATTGTAGCTTGAGTCTCAGATCGCTCGTATACGCTAAATATAATAAGAAGGTTATGTAAATTTGAAATGTCTTTTTATTTTCTTTATTTCGCTGTGACTCCTCGCCGGTTGCTCAGTATGAAGTACGATACTGTAATTTCAGGGTATCGAATAATTTACTGCACATTTTTAAATGTTAATAACTTTAAGAACCAAGATTCGCGTTACAACTCTAGACATTTATTGAAAGAGGAGACTCACAGTGCAGTTGAAAACCTTGGCCTAAACCTGAGCTTAGACAGAACACTACCAGTAAAATCAAGAGTACCAGGAAGAAATTTAAATTATGTGCAAACGTTAGCAAAAACTTTGTCGTTACGAACTAATGGAGGCATAGCGCCCTATACATTACCTGCACTAGTTTCAATAAATCAGACGAGGACTGGTTTTATTCGCAAATAATTTTGCGAAAAAACATTTGTATTTTTTTTTATTGAAAGCAATCATATATATACCTCTATTATACCATACCTGCCATCAAAGATATTTTGAAAAGTAGATTTTCATTTCGATTTTACTAATATTCAATGACGTCAAGTAATTCCTTCACAGAATGTCTCTACAGCGAATCCTTCTACAAACTAGAATATATAGAAACAACATAAAGACTATCACATCGGTACAACAACTAATTTAATACAATCTTCTAAGTTAAAAGAAAAAATAACAATTGCAAATATATAGTTCGCATTAAGTTTATATGATTTTTTAAAACACAAACAGTTTCACCTCCTACCTTTGGGAGGAATCGAACTATTGCTTCTGCTCCGGGTTCTGGTATGCATTACAAAGCATGCACAGATAATAAATGGGCAAATATGCATCTATTCTAATTATTGTTGGGCACATTTTTAAAGCACCGTATGTCACACACTGTTGCCAACATTTTATATCGCATTAGCCTAACACATAGCTCTTGGACTTACGTTTCTGACCAAATAGTTTGGCCAGACATTTCGAGCAGGTATGTAGCCCAATAGTTTTATTTCTGCTTTGCCTAACGTTGGTAGGGGTGCATATATCATCAACGTTGGGCGAAATAAGCTCCAAATTGCCCAATTTTCTTGTTTCTTGCAGTGATAAGAAGAGCCACTAGGCCAATGGGGTATGAAGTGAAATATAAAATTGTAACATTACATTGCAATATTTTTCATTTGTTTGCATACGAATGGCAATTTCTCCTTGTTTTGAAATACAGATTGCTCAACAAGCTAATTATGCGAATCATATTAGACGGATGAAAAGGAATGGGGATATTTAACATAGACAATATAATAGTGCATTGCTGATTTTTGGTAAATATAACAACGCGATTTTATTCTATTATCATTTTTTTTAATTCATGAAGAAGTATTTAGTGACGCCATTTTGGACATGTTCGTGGACGTGAAACTCCTAATTGTTAAGGTTAATATACGTATATTCTGAAGACTCATTATGCACACCAAAAGTTGTGATATTCTGCCATGTGTGAGTTGACAATAACTTACAGTAAGGCCTAAAAAAATGTTTGATTGGCGTAACCCGACCGACCTTATTTTTACTGCCGACCCTAAATATTT
>JXSR01S073556.1:47640-62960 GCA_000969725.1 Ophiothrix spiculata
GTAATAATAGTGTCAGCGCGGTGGAAAAGTGTTCTTATAACGCTGAGTTTATGTTCAAGCGGATGGTGCGATTCAAAGTTCAAATACTGATCTGTGTGTGTCGGTTTCCTATACACACAGACCTGTACAGTGCCATCTGGTTGTCTCTTTACCAAAGTGTCCAAAAAAGGCAGTTCATTAGGCGATAGAATTAAAGAGCACGTCGCTAAAACTGCTTCCAATCAATCGGCCCTTGCTGAACACAGCAAGGCCACCGGACATGAACTTGACAGCAGCAATGTGAAAGTTTTGTGCAGGGAGGATAAACTTATACCAAGAAAAGTGAGAGAGGCTATTTATATCAAGAATGAACTTAACCCCACCCTCAATAGGGACGGGGGCCGTGAACTTCCAAAAATGTATGACTTTCTGTTATCAACATCAAAGAAGGACACCACCAACGTCCAAAACAGGAAGTCAGACGTCAGACACATCTCAGACACCACTCGCTGAGGACGGAGAAGGGTTTCTCCGAAATGATTCGACTAAAAAACGTGAGTGCTGATGAAATGTTTTAAATTATATTTTCATGTGAAATTAACTGTTTTTTAAATACTAAAATAAAAGCAATAACCTCTTGATTTCTGTTCAATGACACCGTGCGATTGCAGCACTTAATGATTTACAACAAAACCTTGTAACTACAGTGTAGTTAATGTAAAACACCGATAACGTCACATTGACACATCTTGCAATCCAAATCCAAAATCCCGTGGAAAACTACAAGTGAAGTCTTTCATTAAAATATGAAAGGGTGATGATCCTGTAGCTTTGGATAGTTCTATGTCCAGGTCAGACCCCCAAATCACCCTTTATTTTCAGTTAAAGGACCACCTGGGATCAAATTGACCCACCCCTTCCCATGCTAATTAGCATAAATAAGCATTTTTGAGTGCGCTTCTTCAAATTTGTTTTGCCCATTAAATCGTAACCGAACAACGTTTTTCAAATTTTATTTCAGAAATGTATTTGTACTAACATACTGCACAAATGCGCCAAATTTTATCAAAAAATTCCATTGGGAAGTGAGTTTTCAATTTTTTGGCGGGAAAAGTTTGACACGACACTGCAAAATATTTGTTTTGCCGCCATTTTGAAACAGTTTGTCCGATTTTCAATTGTTTTTTCTTTGTTTTAGTTCTTTTGAAGTACTTTACCTGCGACCAGAGTTTTAACCTAAATTTCCTTCGCGAAAGTGCTTTTTCGGTGTTGGGTCCTTACGGGTATGTGGAGGACCTTGACCACTTTTAAGTGTAAAGTAACTTTATGTCAAAGGTTATTAGGAAATAGTTTATTTAAGTATAATAAATACATTTTTGCTTGCGTACTCCAAAAATTTGCGTACTTAACACATTTCTGGATACGTCCCTGTTATTGGACCTTATTTAATTGAAACGTTCTTATCCATCAGATACGTTGAACTAAATTACATATTCTCATTTCCTTCAACCTTATGCCACGAACTTATTATTGAACATACCTTATTTTATGATGAATATTGGTTGAATTCAAGAAAATAAACATTATATCACATGTAATGGTTGATCAAAACTTAAACAACAGTGAAGTGACATTTTAAAATTGAAAAGTAACTTTGTTAACTCATGACACCAACGTCATAAGCTGCTTACATGTCATTGAATTTAAGAGATTGGTGATAAAATACCGTAAGTACTATGCTCATATATTTTAAGATGCCTTCAAAGCATTACAAAGAGAGCACTTGTCATCTTTTTCAACTTTGCCCATATGAATGTTAAAATGCGTATTTGACTCATTTTGACGTGAGGATTTAAATCAAAATAAGACAAGTAACAGTAGCAATAACATGCAAGCAAAGACCGCTGCAAGATGCTATTGTGCATCAATAGCTTTAGTAAGCTAGACGACATAATTAAAGAAAAACAAACGTTTCCAAGCGTAGAAAGGAGCCAATGATAAGAATACCGCTTGAGTTGATGAACAATTCTTCTTTATACCTAAATGTAATGTTGCAAATGAGACTAGTAAGAATTTCCAACTTACAGTTGATTCGAATTAACCTTTAACACAGTTCTAGAATACGTATTTACTTACTTTATAGAAATGGTTAATTAGTAGTCTATGAATTTAAAATCATTTGTGAAAACAACATCGAAGGATTATATCAACAGTCAAGATGTAAGAAAATCAGCTCAGCGAAAAAGACCGAAGGTGACACTTAACAGTTAACTACATAAGGGAGTACCATAATACCCAACATTTGTTTTTGTTTGTTTTTTTGGCTCTCGCATTTTAACGCCGCCAAATTTAGGGCTGCTCATTTATGTAATTGTCTTAATAGCAGTTTCACGTCTTTTGGCGCAAAAAGAATAAAAATAAGATCGACCGCGTCCTTTTCGAACTTATTAGCGTAAATTAGCATTTGGGGGTGCGAAAAAATGATTTGCCCATAAAACCAACCGGAATATTTATTTTTCCAAATTTTGATTTTAACAATGTCAATGTATTCATAATATCCTAATTTGAGGCTAATTTCATGGGCAAATTCCATCGGGAAGTGACCAAAATCGAGATGTCGCGAAACAAAAATCGGTTATTTGGCCGCCATTTTGAAACGGTACGTATATTTTATATTATTTTCCATAAAATATGGTTGTGATTAGTGTAGCTATATATGGTGTAAAGATAATTAAACATTGTGGGCGGCAAAGTGGTTTTTATAAGGGGGGAGGCTACCATCCCTTATGCACTAACGGAAGTGAAGGGGTACCTTATGCAATATTTACTTTAAAGTGTTAATACGATTATTTGAAATGTTTAAAATAATGCAACTATATTTCAAATGCCTTTGTACTGTGTTGAGTTGCATAGATTTTCTTTTCATTTTTCATTTAATTTATTTGTTTATTTTTTGTCGTTATTATTTCTTTTTCTGGTCATAAAAAGCAGCTTTGGTAAACTGATGTCACATATAAATGTGTATAATTATGCTTTACAATGTTTATATTATGACCTTTTCAATTAATTTATATATTTTGATGCAATCTAATATGACATGTTTATCCTCGAGGAAAAAGAAATATTGCTTTATGATTTTGAAATACATACTTCATCGAATTGTTTACCTGCAAAATATTTGCTTCAGGCCACGTTCAACAGCTGGCGACCCGGACATGTTATGTTCTGTCCTTACCATTTATGTATTTGTTTTTGCGTGTGTTTTTAAATGTGAAATGCTGACATATATCGTAAAATTGTTCAAACTAGTATCGGTCATTATATTGTGAAAATATGACAGTGATCTTGTATGATCGAAGATATTAATTGATATGCAGATAAGAGACTTTCAGACGTCATTTTAAGAACCATTTACAAGGAACAACTCGGCTTGAAAGAGTTAGTTTACTAGTTAAAGAAATAATATCAGAATTTAACATTCAATTTTGGAATTGATATTACTCATATGGCATACGAAAGAGTAGTTTGAACGTTTTGTATCTATTTTTGTTCCATCTACATGTAAAAGTATACAAATTAAATATTTTTACCTTTGCAATCTAGACTTCAAATTTGAGATCACAAGTCACTCTTTCTTAACATGTGTACCATTTTAACGTTGTCAGTAAATGATTAAAGTCTTAGATGAGTCGTAGCTCCGTTTGTATATACCATTCTAATACTCACTAAAAGGCATTACCCATTATCAACATGAGTACGAAAACCAAAGAAAGACCTTGATAGAATCAAAACAAACAAAATCCTATCACTTATTCTAAAAAAAAAATCTTAGGGTTCTGTCAGCTGTGTTTCTTTTTTTCTAAAGTTTCCAAATATAAAGCAGTTGATGTAAAAGTGAATAATATTCTTTAGGAATGTTAACATGATACTCGAAAACATGTCCCTTCAATTAAATGCATGGTAGTAACATAATATTCAAAATTTTGAAAAGTTAGTAATCTATTTCTAAAAACACTATCACTGAATTTAGTTTTCCGCATAATCAACAATTCTAAGCACAAATAAAAGTACGTTTATCTATAAATGTTTAATTTCAAAAGAAGTTAGTAGTAATAGTTAGAAGTACTTTTGAAAAGTGCAATAAAATCAATAAGCGTTGGCGATTGACCGACTCACAAAAAAATGACAAAAGTCATAGAAAATGGAGTACCCTTAGTTTTGTATCCTACATGTAATGCATAGTATTGCTTATTTGACCGCAAAGATTCTGAGATTTTCTTCTTCTTTTTTTTCTAATTCAACACGTTTGGGTATTGCATTCAACCCTGTACGTTCAATATACATTTCTACTAACCAGTTTTGTTGATTAAGCTATGGTCACAATAATCGTACGATCAGCTTACGAGCAGTGTTTAGTCCGTTTAAAAGGACCATTACCAGTGAGTAAAGGGAGCAGCGAGGGCGTCGTGTGGTCCTATTAGATGGACTAAACACTGCTCGTAAGCTGATCGTACGATTATTGTGACCGTAGCTTTACTGCTAGTGCAAGAATGTATTGAAAATGTACGGAGGCAAATTATAAAGCAAAACACGTACTTAGATTCTCCATCAGACTAGTACTTGACATATAAGTAAACATGCCTGGCATTCAATATAACAGAAATCATAATGTGGGATGCAAAGCAGCAAATATGGTGTTTTTCTGCGTTTTCAACACCAGGCTCACGATAACGATTAATGAACGACATAGTGACAATCTCTCACTATATATACCAGGTGTCCCAAAAATGGTTACATGTATAAAAATGACCGTGTGCTGAAACTATAGTAGTTAGATAACTGAAACGTTACACAAATTATATTACAACCCTTTTCAAGATACCCGTAAAATTTTGATATCACAGTCGTATTACTTTTGGAGTTATCAACAAGGGTAGATACCTATGTCAGAAACGCATTTGTTCAAAATTCAACAAAATATTAAGCATACACGTTTTGTGGTATTTCAATATGCATTTTTTTCTAAACGATCATGATCAGACTTTATATTAAACCAAATTTGATACAATTTTAATTGAATAATAATTGAACTCTCTTTTAGTATATCTATTATGCAAATTACGGATACCTAAATAACATGCATTCCAGAATGCGTTGTTTATCTTGAACCTGTCAATCAAGTTTTGACGCGAAAGTTAATAAATAAGCTTTTAGCACAATCAAATTTTCATGGGTAACATTAATTCTTTAAATGTTTAAACTGCAAACTTGTGTAAATTTTGAAAAAAAAAACCCAAATCTTAAACTTACAGGACAAGTTTAGATTATAATTTTCTTTATAGTAGCAAAAGTCTGATCGACATTTAGAAATAACAGAAATAGCAAAATTTTGAATCGGTTGTCATTTTTGCCCAAAATCAGATTTCGACATGATTTTCAGAGCTGTAGTAATTTATGACGTTATAATAACGTAACAACTAGTCAAATTTTTATGATTTTGGTATCAATGGGAAGAAGAAACTCTACCCTATACTATGGTATGCAACAACCTAACTTTGGACATGTCAATTTCAAATTTTACATGGGGATGAACGAGGGTTAAAATTACATTAAATGAACATGCTTTCGATTTAGTTGAATTTTGAATAAATGCGTTTCTGATATAGGTATCTACTTTTGTTAATAACTCGAAAACTAATTACGTTGTGATATTACAATTTAATAAATATTTATTATCTAACTACTATAGTTTTAGCACACGGTAATTTTTCTACATGTAACCATTTTTTGGGACACCTGGTACTATTAATGCATAAACTCTAAACAAAAATATATAGGGCATATGTAGTACACGCCTCAATGCTACGCATGCGCTATGTTAAGGGGGAAAATAATCCCACATGTCTAGAGGCATAAGTTTATGAGTAAAATTGTGTCAATATAAGTAAATGAATTTTAAACTTGATATAGTCTACGATAGCCTGCGATAGTCAGTTATATCTTTTTTTTTTTTAGTTTTTTGTTTACCCGACGGATAATCTACCCTACTACCTTAGGGGCGCACCATTTGATTTTCAGGGGGGGCATGGAAGTTGGGGTCGAGTCAAGTTTTTTTTTTTAGCCGCCAAAGGCGGCGACATTTTTTTTTCGCCGCCTTCGGCGGCAAAGTTTTTTTTATTACATTTTTTATGTTTTTCTTTAATTTGAAGCAGTCAGGTAAAGTTTTTTTTTTCTTACTCATCTTTGGGTCAAGATTTTTTTTTTCACCGCCTTCGGCGGCGAAGTTTTTTTTTTTCAAAAAAACTTCCATGCCCCCCCCTGAGAATCAAATTGTGCGCCCCTTACAGTATACCTAACAACCCCTGCCCTTTTAAGTAGTTAGTTGAAAGGGGTAAAAATGACAATTATCTGTGAAAGAAAAACATCAATATTGGACATTTTTATCATATCACCGGATGGTTCATTGGAAGTTCCCTTGCTTCATAATGCATGACTAGTTCGCGTAACCATGGTTTGAGTACCCACAGATGCAGTGGGAACTAATGTTTCTTTTCATGATTAAAAAGTAATTCTGCCTTGCAGTTTCTAATGAACATTGATTCATATATTCACGTTTACTTGAACGCTAATTGTGTAAGGCTTCGACCACATAGAACTATATTATTCGGGTATACGGTGCATGATTTAACCTGTGAACGCGTATAGATTCAATCGAACACATGAATTTTATGCTACCGGGTCACATAAGAGGGATCTTTTCGAAAAAAAAATAACGAATAACTCGCCATGCCTGTATAAAATTTAGCCATCGAATAGCGTATAGCGAATACCGTATACCGTATACTTCTATGTGATCGCAGCCTTAGTCACAGTCTATTTGCATAGACAAACATTAACAGGGGATTTTTTTTAAAAAGTATAAGGGCCGCCCCAAACAGCATATTGATATTGCCTGCAATAGATGTAACGACATTTGAGTGCGTGTTTAATTATTAACATTGGCGAGTAAGTTTGAAGTATGAAGCGAAACACGTCTTTATATTTCACGACAAAACCACTCAGACTAATTGAAATCTCAAGATAAATGAGCGGGATAGACACGTAATAACAAACACCTCCATCATGCAAGTACTTGACATATAAAGTGAGCATGTCTGGCATATAATAACAAAAAACATACAACGAAAATGTCTGGTATAGTTTGCACTTTCAAACACATGCATAAAACGAAGCGACTGTATCAGTTTACAAATACGACTGATACAGGGAATATTACCTATCATTTTTCATTGTAATGACTATATCAGCAATCAGTTTTCTATATTTGAGTCTTTGCTCAAAAGTACAGCTTTTCTATAGTTAAAACAAGTTTAGTCATCAACACAAACTTACATGAAGAAAACAATGATAATATACCAATTACGATTACTAATCACATGATACCTTCAAAGATAAGACTAAAATCTCTTGACCTTTTGCAAGTAAAGTCTTATTACTTCCGAATGTTCTTGAAATATTCAGCTATACGGTATGTAAATATATTTAAACTTTGCTGACCACAAATACATTTTTCAATCCTATTTTTGCCATTGGTCCTATATTATATGCATCTCCAAGATTTGACACCTGTATAGACCATTCCGTAAACTTGACTTGGAATTTTAGCATAATGGTTTCAACAGCAATTTAAATGACAAGTATCATTTTCCGAGGTTTTCTTTTAGGTCTCTTCCCCTTTATTTTCTCTTTTTCTAATGCTTTTCTAATATATTAAACGATTGATTATAAGCTCAGACTCGTTTACTTATCATTTTGTCTATTATTCAAACCAATTTGACAAGTTTGGTAAAAGACTAAAATACGAAAAACGTTTTGACCAGGTTTGGACAACAGCCTTTTTTACAACCCTGCTTCCCTTAGGAGTTCTGCTCAATTGTTTCCTAATAATATCTAATGATTAAATTATGAAAAGCCATAACATCATTACACACTTACGAAAAAATGACGTCACCAGATTTCGATTGTCTGATCTTAGTCATTCAGAATTTGAACGCTCCGCGTATGTGTTTAAACACTGTGTATACAATAAACTGGTAGTATGCATGTTATTAGTGTCATTGCCTGCTCAGGACATGTGTTGTCCAGATAGCTTATCCCATATAAACGCATCGAGAAAATAAAAAATGTATAGATATGATTATAATAAAGTACATTTTATAAAAGCGAAGATTTAACTCTCTACAACATGGTTTTTGTCCCATTTAATTTAATCACCCCGGTCCGGAGATTTGAACAATTTATCATATGATGTTGTTAGTCATTTGTGATGACTCACCTCGAAAAGGGGGACTTTGCGACAGAACAATTTTTGAGAAACTGATGAAAATAGGCATCAAAAAATAAAGAAAATAATAAGAATTTCAAACAGATTTTCAGTTGTAAAATGTGATCGCCTTGATCAGTTTCAACAAGTAAGGTGTCATTTTAAAGCTTAGAAAATGTTGAAACAGATTAAATGATACAATCAAAATTGATATCATCTGCAAAGTCCCCCCCCCCCCTTCCGCGGTCACCAATGGTAAATCTTTAAAGATTAACAATTCAGACCACAAAGATGTTGAGGGTCTTTACAAAATGTGTAATAACTTATATATTGAAAAGGGAACCAAATAACACAAAATAAAAATCTTGTAAAAGCCAATAGTATTATCTATTATATCACTATACCATTATACCAGGACTCCTCAGCAAAACATGTTCGATACGTATAAAGAAAAAGTAAAACAAAATAACAAAATATACGACCGGAGGGTCCCATACCCTAACTAGCTCTGTGGGGTATTCAGATCAATAATGGAGTTGTCAATTTTAATTGAAAAAATACAGACACATGGATTATTACAAACATAAGCACCCTAATAACAATTAGAAGGTTCCTTTGAGCAGTTTTGTTTTAATCGCTCTATGAACATTTTAAAACAATATAAAATATAATCGAAAATCGCATGGAGTGCCTACAGGTGTCTTCTTGGAAACGAAAAACAAGCCAAAACAAGTAAAGCTAAATGTTCAAATGACTTATATATTTTATCATGTATCACGGATGACATGAAACAATAAAACAAAGTTAAAAATCATTTGACTATATTTTTCAAGTAAAATTGACAACACCATTATTGATCAGAATACCCCACAGAGCTAGTTAGGGTATGTACAGGGACTCTCCCTTTCATAATTACATTTTTTTTAAATTTTAATATTAGGGTGTGGGTTTTTTTGTACTTATTTTTTTACTTTTTCTAGGGATCAAACCTTAATTCATTCTTGCATTTGCGAACCTCATGGTTTTCTCTTTTGACTATCAAACCTTAACGAATCCTTTTCAATTTGTGACCATCCATCCCAAACCAGCCATAAATGCCGCCTCTTCTCATTTCAGTTTACTAAATATTTGAAAAGACCATGCTTTAAGGATTAAAAGGACACCTTTTCAAGAAGTCAAGTTATGGTCCGTCAAAGGTTGTCAGGGAATAAAACTGGGATAAACGCGTTAAAATATCAGTAAGCCCTATATTTTCTGTTGATTGTCTTAAAGATATGCAGATTTATTTCACATTTCCTATCATTTTCTTGAAATGAAGCTTTACTGGTATGTTGTATGTAGTAAGCACAAGGATTGTGAATCTATCGACAATCAGTTTCGGCAAATTACGACCTTGATATGTATTTTCACCTGAAACGTCTGAACCCCAAAACAAGTACAGCTATTATTCACATGACTATCATTATCACTGATGACATGGAACAATACAAATTATAAAGTAAAGTAAAGTTATAATCCATGTCTCATTCATTTAAAATTTACAACACCATTATTATTGATCTGAATACCCCACAGAGCTAGTAAGGGTATGAATAGGGACCCTCCCTTCATATTTTTTTTTACCTGAATACCCCACAGAGCTAGTTGGGGTATGTATAGGGAGTCTCCCTTCATAATTATGTTTTTTGTTTCTTTGTTGGATTGTGTTGTTTTACTTTTTACTTTAGGTCAATGATATTTTGCATATCAGTAAAGTGTAAGTTTCTAATCATAAAGCCAACAAACCTAAATTAGTCTGTCATTTTCATTTGTGCTACTGCTTTGATCAAAGTGTCAACATTTCTCTTCCATTTTGCGGATGAGAATCACTGCAAATGGCGAAGTCTCTGCAACGAATGAATAGTTTTACAGACTGTTCAATATGCTTATCAGCGGTACGTAAACCAAAGGCACTCCCGTGCCTTCATACATTTTGCTTTGAATGCTTAAAAAAGTTTATAAAGAACCGTCAGGAATTTGAGTGTCCAGTTTGTAGAAACCAAACAACATTACCGAAAGGAGGAGTCGATAAGTTTGCAGATAATTTTTGGATAGGTGGTCTAAACTCATTCCTCAACAACAGCTTTGACTTTAATAGAACCTGTAGATGTAAGACCTGTAATTCGAATCTGCAGGAAATTTACAGATGCTTAAAGTGCAAGAGAACGCTATGTGAAAAATGTTCGGTGCCACACAGGGATGGCGGACATAGTGTAAGAACTCTACATGATGTTGAAGCCGAATTCGGGCATTTTGACAAAGAATTTTGCAACACCCATCAGCAAAACGAACTGACAGGATTTTGTACGACATGTGGGGAATTAGTGTGTGACGAATGTAGACTACAGTCACATTTTAATGACGTCGTTCAGCTTCATGACGTCGTTCAGCTTCCGTTTATAAACCACCATCATTCAAACGAAATTTACTCAATCAAAACAGAGATTGAAAGTAAATTAAATCAAATTGATTATGCTATCATGCGCTATAATGACATGAAGAAAATTTTGCCAGCTAATGTCAAACAAACGAATGAAAACATAGATAAAGCTGCACAAGAGATGATTGCAAATACAATTGATCAAATAGAAAGCAAAGCAAAATGGCATAAGGACGAGCTGAAAAAATGGACAACAAGGGTAAATAGAACAATTGATGAAAATATTGCAATACTGAAAGCGGCCAATGAGGACTTAAAAGAAGCCCATGATCTCTCCAGTCGAATACCAGCAACTCGTTCATCACGATCCTTGGCTACAGTTTATGGAAATCTTTCATCTACACACATCAAACAGCGACTTGAACATCGTCATCCAATCAGACGCAGTCTGGTCTCAGTAAAATTTCAAGTAAATAGTGATTACATGATTCAAAATATCGGAAACCTTATAGTAGGATCCAAAAAGCATAGGCGAGACAGAACTTATACCATGGTGAATAAACTTGGCATAAAAGGCGCAGGAAAACTGCGCAATGGCCGAAGCATTGACGTATGTCCTTCAACGGGAAAAATCGCCGTGTCAGACAACGGCAGCTCCGAGGTGAAGATATATGATAGAAATGGATTTCACAGACTAAGTTTGGACACACAGAGTGGACAAACAATTGATATGGAATCAATCCCAGATGGCATTGTAATGACTCATCTGGGCGATTACTTTGTCACCGATAACACAGCATACGTAAAGCATTTCAAAGCAGACGGAGTATTTAACTGGCGTTTTTCTGCAATGTCTCCGGATAATATTCCTTCAGATAGCGGTGAACATAAACTTCGAGCACTTGCAAAATATACAAGTCCAGAAAAGGACTATATTTTGGTGAGTGAAGTATTCAGCAGCAGATACATCAGTAAACACCGGTTAGACGGACGTCAAATTGGAAGTATCAAGACAAGAATACCTGCGATGTTCATGACTATTATGCCAAATGAAAATATTATCATCAGTGCTTTTGACCTTGGCAGCGATGTGCAGATTCTCGACCGGAATGGTGTTCGTCTTCTAACACTGAAATCGCCCCATGGTATTCAGTATTGGAAACCCTCAGGGGTGTGTGCTTACAATGATAAAGAAGTATTCGTGGCAAACGATGGAAGTAGTACAGGCGACAGCGGGATATTTTGCTTTTCAGCGCAGTCAGGAGAATATCTTGGATGTTCATGTGATGATGTCAGGTGCCCTAAAGGTCTGGCCCTTTCGGGTGATAAAACAAAACTATTTGCAGTAGTCTTTAATGGCGTAGACATACTCCAGTGCTAGATTGAAGTAACTCGGAACAAAAACGTAGAAAGCAATTATTATGCAAAGGTTGCCGCCTTATATTAACGGCTTGACACAAGTGCATCTCTGTAAGACAAAATTGGCCAAAATATAATGTCATTTTTCAATTCTCATATATTGTTTTCCATGCAATGTGCAATCGTAAAATATTGCTCAAACACAGTGCTATAATATAGGCTGTATAGTTTGAGCAGGAATATTGATTTGAATAAAATTGTGTTCTACATGACTTTTGGATATGAATAAAACACGTTGATATGCAAGGAAGTTCAATACTTTTTCCTCAAAAGTTCTTGTATAAAAAATCCACTTACTATTTTTTATTAGTATTAGTGACGTTTCAATACATTCATCGTGTTATCATTATGTGTATACAGAGGATATTAACAATGTTGAACCGTAATCTTTCCTATGTGAAAATCATCAATCCTTCGTTGATTCGACATAAAATGTTGCTTTTATGCAGAGTTAAACTTAACATTCAAAGTATAAACAAAATGTGAGAATTGAAAAAAAAAACACCTGGTGTAGGTGTATGGTATTATGTATATGACACTTTCTTCAAGTTGGCGTTTATCTGTAACTATTATAATTTTGATTTAAAAAAAAATTGAACTTTAAGGACCCGTACTACGTTACGTATAACGTTAAGTAGTTTATACACCAGTACCTAAATATTGAATTTGCTTTTATTTATTTATTTAGTTAGTTAGTTACTTACTTACTTACTTATTGTAATACTTATTTATTTATTTATTTATTTATTTATTTAGTTAGTTAGTTAGTTAGTTAGTTAGTTAGTTAGTTAGTTAGTTAGTTAGTTACTTAGTTAGTTAGTTAGTTAGTTAGTTAGTTACTTAGTTAGTTAGTTAGTTAGTTACTTATTTTTTTTATTTATTTTTTTATTTACAGCATTATTTCAGGTGACTAGCTTTGGAATTAAGAGTGCCACAAACCCATTACAGGCGTGTTAAGAAACATATCTATGAAAGACATCAGGAAAGGCAGTCGTTACTGACAGTTTCATGGCAAACCCTCATTTAACGCTCATTGTGTTCCCAATCCTCAGAAGGTATTTTGTTGAAGACATGCAGACTTTATCAATGCGTCAGATGATTGGAAACACAATGATCGGTAAGTGAGGGTTTGCCATGAAACTGTCAGTAACAGCTGCTTTTCCAGAGGTCTATACTTTGAAATTTGTTTCTTAACACGCCTTTAACTCTTTCACTCCGTTGAGCCGCTCACAGCAGCTCTCAAATGCGGGCACGATTGGCCGGAATTTATCATTTGACGCAATTTGTTCAAATTGCTCTAAAAATACAACTACAAGCCCAAATTGGTTGAAAAGCAAAGAGAGTAACCCAGGCGCACTACAATTATCAAAGTGAGGTGTCTGTGAGCCGCTCTGAGCGGCTTGCTGTCCAAATAGGACAGATTGTTAAAAAAAATCCCCGAGTGAAAGAGTTAATAGGCTTGAGCTCTCTTAATTCCTAAGATAGTCATCCCCATAGTCACCCGAAATAATGCTGTTAATTATGCTCCCAAGAGGTTTTAACCCACTTGTTGAACCTTGTATCTGATATTTTTGGAGTACAGACTTTTCGGAATAGCTCGGATCTGTCATGTTTTTGACTCCAATGAAGAGGCATACGTACAAATTTTAGTCTGGTTTATCGAAGACTTCACGTTTGATGATTGGGAACCAAATAAGCGCTAAGTGAGGGTGTGCCATAATTCTGTCTGTAACGGCTCCCTTTCAAGATGTCTTTATCAGAGGTCTGAAATCTTGATATGAAGATACTGGGTGTATCAAAATTCTTTGTACCCAGAGGTGTTTTATTTTCAAAAAAATATTAAAAATAAAAGGAGCTCTACAATTTAAAAGTTGTTATTATAGTGAGTAGCAGAATATCTCATCTTTATAATCTGAAAGTTTCAAGGCAATTGAACACTGTTTCAAAGAGATTTATTGGATGATTGCAGATTTACACAAATACCATAAACACTAACGTTTGTCTACCGATGCTAGTTTCTGTCACTTGGTGTCCAAAAAGGGTGGTTAATGTTCCCGTATATCTTCGATATTGACAACCATAAAGTGGCCTTATTTAGTACCATAGTATAGCTATGGGTCTATTCTATTCATTCATGACAAAATAATAATAATCGCTCAAGATGTTACGTATTTATGACGTCATAAATCTGAAAATTGCGATTTTTCGAGAAAAAAAATGAAAAATCACAATTGTGCTACAAAAGTTCTAAATATCATAATTTCATGGGTGTTTTTGCTTTTACAGAAATAACGACGACACTTTTAACATTTCGTGTAAGTTTCAGCTCAAGTGCATTTTGATACTTTTCAAAATAACAAATTGAAATTATCCGCAGTGACAACAAACCTGTCCCACACCTGAACTTTGACGGCTTATCTTACTCCATCTGTTGAAGAATCCTCCAAATTTATTTCATAAGAATGACCGCAATGGATTAATTTATAATTGCTAAAATGTCCAGGGTCAGTTGATTTTGCATTTTTATGCAGCAGAAAAATAACCCAAAGGTATAATGTATCCGTCAGGAGGGTTAAATCAATTCAATGCTCAAACACACGTATTTCGACAAAAACACTATCTTTCTTTAAAAGCATGTAACTTTTGAATGCAACATGCTATTGCCATGAAATAAAATTCTCAGACAAATTAAAACTACACAAAAAATGAATATTTAAGTATTTTTATCAAAATTATTCTCATCATTGTGAAAAATATTCCGAAATGTATACAACATCAGGGTACAAAGAATTTTGATACACCTTGTATGACCGCCGGTTCTGGATGGTTGCTATTATTATGAACAATGGCAACCGCTTAGAGCCGCCGGTTTCGGGCGGTCAACCGCCGGTTGAGTTTTGATTGACCCCTAAGTTCATTTTCACAGTTTTGAGTTGTAGCCCTCAGGAATCTTTTTATATCATAAAACAATATTGCGAAGAGATGTTTAATTTAAATGTTTCCATGATTATTAGAAACGTGATAATATGTTGAAAACCAAATGATATTGGTTATTGAATATAAAAATAATCGATATATCGATTTTTGCGTCCAAATTGGAAGAATTTAGGGCTTGCAGCGTCCAAAACACTGTCTAAATTTCGAACAGGCCATTAAAAAGACTTTTAAGTATAAATTTAA
>JXSR01S073556.1:64195-74566 GCA_000969725.1 Ophiothrix spiculata
AGAGCCTCACAATCCCTTAACATTGTTTTTATCATAACTTGAAAACTAATAAAGTAAACTGCATAAATGTATACATATTTAGAAAGGAAATTTTACAAGGAATGCATTTCTAGCATCAAATTCAAATTTTAAGAACTCGCTATTTAGAAACTCACCAAAAACGAGTTATTTTGCCAAAAGATTTTGAGCAAGCCTAGAAAAAGTATTATTTAACAAAAATCTTCCAAAATAGGTAAATATCATCTTAATCGATAGTTCTAGGGAATGTTTTCTCAAATGTATGATTAACTTCTTAGTTTTCACAAAACTGACCAAAAAGGGCCAAAAAATGCCCACAAATCATGATTTTTTGAAAAAAAATGAATTTTTGACCTATTCGGTCCAACATTTTCAAAACTAGAGGATTAAACAAAAAATTTAGAAAACATTCCCTAGAACTGTCGATATAGATGACTTATACCTATTGTTGATTATTTTGGCCGAATAATATTTTTTTCTTAGGCTTGTTCAAATAAATTTAGCAAAATAACTCGTTTTGGGAGAGTTACGAAAAAGCAAGTTCTTAAATCTTAAATATACAAAATCATAAACTCTTATAGTGTCTGAAGAAGAGACAGTGCATGGGAGATGTTTAAAAATACTTGATTTTTTAACCATTGTATTCCCTATTCTTAAATTACGTATCTGTCGCTACGTATCTGTTTGAATCTTTTCTTTAATATTCATTTCTGAGAAAATTTGTTTTCTTACCAATTTGATTTTTACACTAAATTAGGAGCTCTACACATACATAAGTATTTTTACTCATAGTGTACCGCGTTTTGCGAGAAGGCAGCAGAATGTACATTACGTATCTGTTTCGACGTCACTGTCACATAGGTTTTTTTTTGATATTAATATCCTTGTAAATCGTTACTGTAAATGTATAATTGTATATAAAATATGTTATGCAATACTCAAGTTTGCTTGATAAACCTAATGCGGAATCATCTATCAACAGATTTATTTTGACATTTTGTTATTGATTTTAGAAATGATTACGCATCTGTTTGCAATATTGCCGACACATTTCATAAAGCTCTTATGCCATATCAAATACTTAATATAATTAAACATTATATGTCATTATCAATACCTATTACGGGCTGTTATAAAGTGTGCATTATGTTTGATATGCTCGAATATTTTAAGAACGGGGGCTCATGAAACAGAAAAAGTATGGCTTGCGACATGGGGAAATTGAAGATTTAGCATTTTCAGATTTATCGTTATCTACTTTCCTTGCATGCTAATATGTATAGCTTCACACATGTTCTAATGTTACTATAATGTATTAACTAAACCAATCAAATCATTTGTAATTGGCTTAACATAGTTAAACAAGCAACACGAACATGAGCGACACCAAAACGGCAAAGTTGCACACTTTATCGGAGAATGAGCCTTTATATACATATTAATTTGATTAATAAATGCACTGGTTAATTAGTTGATTATTTAATAATTAATTATTTAATTTATTTATTTATTTATTTATATTTTTCTACTTCTGTTTTAATTAATGCTTTGATCGTATTTTTAACATGATAATTATTTTAAATCTTGACATGATTGACATTGATCGACATGACATTTTTTTCTTGTAATATTTGTAAATATGCAGTAAGTGTTTGAAATTGTATTCATTTTGTTTTAACAACATTCCGCTATTCCGAATTTTAGAAATGACCCGTCAGAAAATAGTGATCCCTTGTTCAAATTTGAAAAAAGGGGTTTCTATTCCGAAAATGAAATAAGGTCAGCTAGTCCGAAAATAAAATGGTCTGCAGCTAATCTTATGGCTCATCAGTACGAAAATGACATAAGGTTCACCAGCCACAAACAGAATAATGGTTCGTGAGTCCAAAAATCAACTAAGATTTACTAGTCCCAAGATAAAAAAATGATATATAACCAACATGATTAATTGTTTTTCGGACCAGCGAATTCCATGTTATTTCAGACTGTAAACCTTAAGATAAACGAACCCTTTTTAATTTCAAACTGTTTGCCTCATTTTGTTTTCGGATTAGCGAACCCTTTTTCGTCAGGTTTCGGACTAGCGAAAAAACCCCGGACTGGTCCTCTTTCGGACTAGCGGGTTTTAATCATTATCCTTTTTTTAACAATTCCCAGACTCATCATCACATCTTGAATTTTGTGCAAATGTTATGCTTGAACAACGGTATACTTGGCGGCACGATTCCATCTTATCTTAAATTGCTTCACCTTGCAAAGACATTGACGCTCAAAATGTTGCCGATCTTGGGACAAATAAACAGGAAACTGTCACCATCATTTCTCAAAACATCATTTCTACCTCCCAGAGGCCTGACCTTGGCATTTACTGGCCTAATTTAAAGAAACTTTGAATTTTCGAGCTTACGATCCCATTTGAAACAAACATTCAAAGTGCTCACCAACTAAAAAACAAATAAGTATGCCAGCCTTGTTCATGACATTACTGATAAAGTTTTCTCTGTGGTTTTCTATGCTTTTAAGTTGGGAAGCAGGGGATACCTCACTGCCGACAATGCCCAAATCTTGAACTCTCTCATCTATTTGACTAACTGCAAAAAATCGTTCAAATCTGTCCGCGGTGACCTGAAAAAATTATTGTCCTCTGTACTTCATTCAGCATTTACTGCTCCAAAACCGAACCTAACTGGCTTGAACCTCCCCTTTTTCAAATTTAGGGGTGCTCTCACCTATAGTTTTTGCGGCTCTTGGTCTCTAGTTGTTTGTGTGCTGTGTGGGTTGTGTTCGCGTTTGTTTGTTTTTATAACTTTTTTCCCGCAGAGAGTGTCTCCACCTTGCTTGGAACCCACCATTTGGGATGGGAATCTCATGTCCTGGGTTACTCCTTGCTTTCTCTCCTGCCAGTTTGTACACTCTTAAAATAATTGTACTGTTTGTTGGGTAAAAAGGTCACAGCTCATTGATGAGTAAAATCTTACTCAACATTGAGTAAAATCTTACTCGGTTAAATCAATAGTACTCAATGTTGATCTGATGAGCACATCTTACTCAACGTTGAGCAAAGTTTACCCAACGTTGAGTAAAGTTTATCCAACGTTGAGTAAGATTTTACTCAACAAAATGAGCTGTAACCATTGAGTAAGTTTTTACTCAACAAGAGTAAGATAATTTTAAGAGTGTAAATATATTTGTTTATTTGTTTGTAGTAGTAAATCATATATATTCGCTGTATTTGTATAATGTTAATAAACTGGCTGAAAGAATAAATGAGTAATAAAAGATCAAGCTTGCGGTGCAATCGTGAAAGTATAATTGAAGTGATATTTATTATCGTTTGGTTTTGAATCTCTATGACTTATATCATGCAAGTATGGTACTTGACACATATGCCCTCAAATAATGTGTCGTCATCTAGAAACATGAGATCGTCTGTATTTGAAACAATACGGTATGCCATGCTTTGTATACATTGAACTTACAGGGTTGAATATAATACCCAAACATGTTGATTAAGAAAAAATCATATTTCCATGATTCTTTACCATCAAATAAGGAACATTATAAGATATAAAGACTAAGAGTCTCCATTTCCTATGACTTTAGTTATTTTAACTGACTTTGTAATGGTTTAGTAGATACTTATACCCTGCGAGCAATTTGATTTATACTTCAAAGTTTTCAAGATCAAGAGCAGATTTCATGTTTCTGAATTATATGTCACTAAATATATGTCATTAAAGTTTATGTCCGTGTAGTAACATTTGCCAATTTACGATTAGTATGAGACGACACAGCATAGAGAGATATAAAGCATCTGTGTTTAAATGATGGAAGTATCTATACCCAGGACCGTCATGCACTTGATTTTTGTGAAATATTTACGCAGGGCCACCGTTGGTTTATATTAAGGTTGGGGTTAAAAAGCTTATACATAAACGATTCGATTCCAAATATGGGTATAATAATACTTGAAAATAAAGTTTCTGGATCTGGGTGTATAATTGAACAGGAACATCACTCAATACGAGATTTAGAGAATCAACCGAATTTAGTCATTATTTTGGCTTGCAGAAATTAATTGATTATGGAATTTGGCAGAGTCAGTATTACTCGTGATTGAGTAGCTAAATTGATTCCAATCTCTAGCTGTGTTTATGAATATTAATGAGGTTTAAACATGAAAAAACGTTATTTTTGTGATTTTTCTTTAACAATTCCACAGATTTTGTAAAAAAAATAGACGGAACTATAAAAGCATGGTTTTCCACCAAATTTGATGGTTATGATGATTGATCAATACCAATATTGATTATAGTGAAATTTAATGAAAAAATATATTCTAACTATTTTTTTTTGCCATGGAAACGTGTTAATTTCCTAAGATTTAGTAAATAAATTGACCTAACTCAGCCATCATACGCTCGTTTTCATCCAAATTTGGTAGATCTATGTGACACATGATTTATACAAATATCGATTATATATAAATTTCACGAATTCGATTTCTAATCATGTTCACGGTCCTACGTATATACTTTACAAAATTAATTGCAGGACGGTCCATGGCCTTAAATGATATACATTGCGATATTTTGTTTAGTTTATTGCAAAGTCCTTGTTGCTAAAATGGGGTTAGTCGAAGAAGCAAGGATTCATTTTCAGTTTCAAAAAAGATCACCTGTTGATACTTTATATGTAAAGTGTATGGTAAATGTGAGGTGGTGAAATTAAGATAGTTGTAATTACTGCTAGTGCAAGAAGGTATTGAAAATGTACGGAGGTAAATTATAAAGCAAAACACGTATTTAGATTTTACGACGTAACCACTTAGACTAATTGAAATCTCAAGATAAATGAGCGAGATATGGTGTTATTGTTTCTGTGTTTTCAACACCAGGCTTTAATACGATAACTACGTATTAACGGATAACAAATAGTGAAAATCTCTCACTATACGTATATAATATAATGAAAGTACACGCCAAAGACTTCAATGCTATGCTATGTTATTTGTCAAATTCGAAAGCATTATTTATATGTGTAAACCAGTAAGTCTCTAAAAAAACTTGATAAAAAACATGATGTTAACTTTTAGCCAATGGCTGCCCAGTGACAATAAAAATGGACGAGTCCAGGGGCTTCGTCAGAGGATGACAGATATTTGATATGACGTCAGAGGATGACTGATACGTGCACAATATTGGCTGGTAGATATAAAAATGACGCCAATACACGGTTTTATCTGTATTTTATTTACTGTACACTTGTAAAGGACGGAAGATTCTTAGAACATAAAAATGACAAAAATTTGTCCGAAAATGTCAAAAAAAAAAAACACTCCTGACACAGTTGTTGGCAAAAATGACATTTTTGACCTATTTTTGGCAATATTTTAAAAAAATAAGATAAAAATCAAAAAATTAAGAAATGCGTTCCTAGATATTGGTTTCTAGATTCTAAAAAGTACAATGGTTCAAAGCAAATTTTAGTTACCTTTCCCGTAAAATTTTGGGCCCAGAAACATGATGTTTGGACCCTAGGTCCAAAACTACAAATGTTTGATCCAAAAATAACCTGATCATCATGTTCAGTATGCAAATCTGCTTCTAGACTTGTATACTTTTATTTGAATTTAATTATTCGTTGCTGAGTTACAGAGAAAAAAAACATTTCAGAAGGTGATTCGTTGACTTTAAAAGATATGTAGTTTACTTCATTGTTTTCTTAGATGTTGAACAATTAACACGATAACACCTATGACTTTTACTCTTTTAAGGTATTGCAGTTACCTAAAAAAAGATACAGGCGATAATTGCCATCAATATTAACAAATTGCTTATCTCAATACTGTCTTAACAGGGCCTTTTTGGGAGAGCGTCGTTTTTAAAATTGTGATAAAAATTTCCAATATTAATGTTTTTCTTTCACAGATATTGTCATTTTTATCCCTTTCGACAAACCGCTTAAAGGGGAGATGCTTGTTTGGTGTACTGTTACACTCTTAGAAGGCCGGGATCAAATATACGAGTAGTTTTCCGGATCATTTTATTTTGATCCAAGAAGGATCACTTTTGATCCAACGTGGATCGTTTTGATCCTTTTTCGGATCAATATATACAAATGGATCAAATTCACCAGGATCATTTTTGATCCGATTTTAGGATCATTTTATTTTGATCCTTTTTGATTACAATATCAAAGTTTTGATCCGAATTTTTCTGGATTACTTTGATACGGAAAGGATGAGCTCATATTTGATACCGCGTTTGGATCTAACGTGATCTTTTGTTTCATATTTGAGTACACCCCATATCCACTACATAGCCCGGAATGTATACAATGGTATAAACACGATGATTTTATCCCACTTGATAACTGCCTGTTCCGTGGCCGAGTGGTTAGAGCGTTGGTCTCGTAATTACATGGTGTACATGCGGCGTGGGTTCAAACCCTGCTAGGGTCACTTCAGTGAGATGTTTTTAGGCAGATCTTTTTTTATAAGAAATATTTGATACTTTTTTCGGATCAAGAATTTTGATCCTTATTTTTGGATCACTTTGATCCTCAAAGGGTAAGCTCATATTTGATACCTAAAAAGGATCAAAATTGATCCTTTATGTCTTATATTTGATCCTTCCTTTCTAAGAGTGTAGGTTGTAGGGTAGATTATCCATCAGGTAAACAAAAACTATAAAAAACATAACTGGCTATTTCAAATGATGATATATATATAATTGTTAAAATCACATTATACTTACCTAATTTATGGCATTATATTACATAAAGCGACTTAAGTATTATTATTCACATCAACAAGATATTTTGCAATGTTTACATAACTTATGGCATTTACCTAAAAGCGACTTAAGTATTGGTATTAAAGATGTCATCAACATCAACAAGATATATCGCAATGTTTATGAATGCATAAAGGAAATGTATTTTGCTTAAGGCATTCTCTTTGTAGATAAATAATATATTATCAATCATTTAGAAAAGTAAATAAACACATATAAGTCAAAGATCATTCAAAAGCTATATATTCACATTATATCTTTGATCAGAAAGTAACACGTTTCTTTTATAAAGCGTTGTTTTTTTATATCTTGAAATGTGAAATATAATATTTTGTGACATATTTTATTGCTCCGCTTACAGCTATAAAGGCTGATATTATACCACAAATTGCCTAATCCATCTTTGTCGGCAAGGATGCAGGTGTCTGCTCATATTAATGCATTACTTCATTTCAAACGATCCTAATGTGTGCTTTAAGATCGCATTAGCACCACTTGAATGTGTGTGTTTTTCATCGAACAATCCGATTTCATTAAAACTTTGGCAAGTTAAATATTAATATTTGATAATGGAATTATGTATGTTTTTGATCATTCATGGTACCATTAAACATCCGGAAAGACATTGACAATGACGGTCAAGATGTGTCAGTTTACATTCGAATTTTCCGTTGTGGAAATTTGCCAAAAATTTCGACTTAGCTATAGTCAAAATTAATTGAAAAGAGTTCCCATGTTACTCTATTAACCATTCATATAGTTTTTGTTTCATTTTCAGTAAGTTAACATGGAATAACCAGGTCTTTTTCATCGAAAAGTTGGGCAAAAACGAGGAAAAATCAAACATGCACTTTTGAACGGTTAAAGTTATAAACTCATTTTTTAAACATGTTCCTTATAAGTTACATGTCCGAAAATTAGCTGTAAGGTTGTCCTGTTGTCTTGTTATCCAATGTCTGTAGAGCAACTTGCCAGTAATTGCGTGTTCAATTCGTTGCAAACTCTTTAATAACTATAAGCATGCATTTAAATGTGTGCTTTGATTAAATAGTGAGTTTGTGTTACGCGCCCAAATTTGCGCGAAACATTCAACAGTTTAAATAGGTAACATTGCTGTTATAGACAATCAATCTAATTGATGCATTGACCCAAAAAATAGTTAGACCAAAGTATCGTCACACTAAAAAAACATTTGTCTATCTAACATTTCGACAAAATTTAGAAAATTAAGAAAAACAGTTTATTTTTCGTAGTTTTTGAACATGTCATGTTTAATAACTTGATGATACACTCTACAAATGAAAAGAGTGAACAGTCACTCTTTCTTGGAGTGAATTTTGTTTCACTCGAAATGGTGGCATTTCAGTCTTTTCGTTTGAAATCGAACGTGCTTTAACTCGAAAAGATATACTTAACTCTTTAAAACTGCCAATCTTTAAAGGATACTCTTCTAGTGTCAATGACCAATCTTTAAAATAGTGGCGGCAGTGACCAATCTAAAAGAGTAGCAATTTTAAAAAGAGTGACATTCCACTCTTATCGAGTAAAACCCCGTTAGATTCTACTCAAAAAGAGTGAAATGACACTCTGAGAGTGCACAGAGCAAAAATAATGGATATGTTTACATTTTATTCTAAATAATTCGCAGATTTTGGGTTATGCAATTTTTATTTTGACTTCGCAGGCCATATACATATATATGAGAGGTGCTCTGACAAAATGAGCGGAAAGTTGCGATTTTCAAAATTGAGTTTATGACATATTTTAATCCTCTATTATCTCATCTTTCGAATAATATATAATATGTCATTTTTTCTTTCTCCAATCTTCATTTAGAGATGGAAACATAAGGCAGTCTACTCAAAATATGGCAGTAAAAAACACAGGATAGTCACACCACCATCAAAGAATGATATATTGCAAATTAGTTCTCTCTCAATTTGAGCCATTTGTGTGTAAATGTTTGTACTTTTTTTTTATATTACTACACTTTTAAGCTTTATTTAGAGCATTTCCATAAGTTTTTAATTCTAGGTGGAATCTAGGCTAGTCCCTTTAAGCTTCATATAGCATGCAGATATTTTTTTAAATGGTGAATTTTCTATGACGGGGGTGGTCCTCTGTCCACAGACTCTGACGGCTTATCCGACTCACCTAAGGTGGTTCCCCGACAATAATATGACCGCAAAGGATGTAAAAACCATTACTTGGATGCCCGAGGTCACTTTGTTTTGCATTTAGGGGCAGATGTTAAACAAGACGTGTCAAATTTTTGTTAACTATTAATAAAATATTACACCTCACTTACACACGCACAGGTTTATTCATTTTCATTTGTAAGTCACGTGAATTTAAAGATAAACAAATGAAATGGATAAAATTGATCGTGATATTATCACAGGAGTTGTTTTTACATGCCAAAAGAACTTTGAAGTATTTTTTTCAGGACTTAACGGTGATCTCGTAACTTGCCTGTAAGACTCAATGGTGTTTCCGTAACTTCGTGGGAGTAACTCGCCATTTTAACTCGCCATCTACAAACTTACCAATTTTTAACTCACTCAAAACATGCCCCCCCCTATCATAATACATCCAGGGTAACAGCAAGAGGTCTTAGATACGGTTTCAACGAGACAGAATGTTTGCAAACATATCAGACTTGCTATGTTTATACGATTCATAAATGAGTTTAACAAACATATTTTACGTGAATTTTTCCACTTTTTCTAATAGTCATCATATTAAAAACATATTTTATTTTGCCAAAAACTTAAGAATTTTTTTTTAGTTTCTGTCAACCAATACTTCAGGGCATGGTTCCTTAGGTAATGATATAAAAGTTGTCATTCAAATCAACAAAATATTTTGCAATGTTTATGAATGCATAAAGGAAATTTATTTTGCTTTAAATATTCTCTTTGAAGATGAATAATACATTATCAATCATTTAGAAAAGTAAATAAATACATATAAGTCAAAGATCATTCACATTATATCTTTAATCAGAAAGTTACACGTTCCGTTTATAAAGCGCTGCTTTTTATATCATTAAATGTGAAATATAATCTTTTGTGACATATGTTTTTGCTCCGCTTACACCTATAAAGTGCTGATTTTAAAACACAAATTACCTAATCCATCTTTGTCGGCAAGGATGCAGGTGTCTGCTCATATTAATACATTACTTCCTTTCAAACAATCTTAATGTGTGCTTTAAGATCGCATTAGCACCACTTGAATGTTTGTCTTTTTCAATATAGTCTGCATATTGTTTTGGAAGATGTTGTAGAATAATAAGCTCAAAATAAGCTTCGAGCAATATTGAGAGAACTGATCTTCAGTCTACGAAATTGTGATATATTAGTGTTATGTGTTCACACTTTTTTCAGTAACAATACTTATTCTTGATATACAAATGAAAAGGCATGTCATACCCCATGTCAAAGCTAAAAAGATGTAAAATGTGTGGTAAATGTAAGGTGGTGAAATTGGAACAGTTGTAATTACAGATAATGCAAAAGGTATTGAATATGTACATAGGTATATTATAAAACAA
>JXSR01S073557.1:0-10762 GCA_000969725.1 Ophiothrix spiculata
ACCGTTGATCATAGATAAGAACAATGTCTATTTGCTTCTTGGCTAACTTTAGTCTTTATTCAGTCTTTAGCTGTACATATCTGCCTTGCATCAGCAATGATCAACGGTCTGAAAAGAGACAGAAGAAGGGAACAGAATGATTACCCTCTAGTTTTTACTCCAAAATAAAGGATTCTGGTGGGGTCTTGAAAACCTCCTCGGACTCCTGATGTTTTTTAAATCCTAACTTATACCTTTAAATTCAATTTGTTTGTGGATTCATTGTAAGCTTACTAATGGATCATATTTGATATTACTTGCTCCGTGGTCGGACAGTCACGTAAAGCCGTGGGTCCCCTGTACGAATAGACTCCTTCATGGTGTATGCATGTTATCATGCAAGTATTGGTATCATTGATTGATTGATTTTTTTCTAAATACCCTTGAACATACGCGCCGTTGTTACAGAGCTGCACTTTGTATAGTGCAGCTCTGTAGCTAGGCGCTTCTGCAATATCTAACCTCCACATCCATTTCTACCCACCAAACCCCACCTACCATAACATATCTAGATTTACGCAAAAGTTGTATCCTGACTGTAATATGAACTGTGCTTGAAAATGACCCGTGAAGCAGTTATGCAGTTTGATGCCGTTTGTTGATAGAATATTGATAAGTCGATTATTATTCTTACAATCGTCATTTGCGACAGTCAAAAGCAGTTTACTATGATAATGTGAGCAAGAATATGAAAGTCCATGGCATCGCTCAGGTAAATAAATATCTTGCACTAAAAATGTGAAAGTATGACCTGTTCTCATCCCTATTATAGGCCTGTTTTTGAAATAGTATTTTGTAGGTTTGCAGTTTTTTTTCAGCGTGTTCAATTTCAAGGCCATATAATCAAAGGTTACAAGTGCTTACGAATAATGTCTTTTAATGTATTTTATCATTGGCTCTAAGGTCAAGTCTTACCGGGGGCCAGGGCATCAGAGATTTTGACCTCTTGGTGGGCAAGGAAGGGGAGGGGAGGCCATCCCCTTTTTGAGCCAAGCCTCCTACCTCGCCTCCACTCCCCTTGAAAAAAAATGATGAAAAGTTAGATTTTTGTTTTTATAAACTACCAAAAATGCCTGTTTTTACTGCTTTTCACCTTTTCAAAATTATGAGGAAAGTTAGTTGTGGGTTAACTTTTTGAGTTACCCATTTTTAAACTTCTGGTCAGGCCTTAAGTAGCCTAATATTTCAATAAGCTTCATTTTTTGCTCCCTGGATGGCCTCGACTAGCAGCATTGTGGGAATATTATAAACTATACTTTGGCAACGGATTTGTAATTTGACTGGGGATGTGGCTATCGAGCCGGTTATTAAAATGATAATGCTTGCATACCCACAATTTGGCTAAAAAATGTAAGATGCATTATTACGTTGGTGCAGTACTTGTAGAATGCTACTCGCGTAGTGTCGGTCTAGGCGTAGCGCAATCTCCTACCTTAGCCGTTATTTTAAGAGTGCAAATAGCCTTGTTTCCTATCTGGCCAGGTTTTGTTGCACAAGATGCAATACATACTCATCATGGTTGGCAAGCTAGAAAGAGTGAATAACACTTAACTGGCTATTGAGACAGTTAGGTGTTATTGCTTGCATACACACAATTTGGCTGAAAAATGTAAGATGCATATTGCGTTGCAGTCAAGTAATTGTAGAATGCTGAATGGGGGTAATTCTACAAACTCGCGCAGTGTCTGTCTAGGCGTAGCGCAACCTCCTACATTAGCCGTATTTTAAGAGTGCAAATAGCCTTGTTTCCTATCTGGCCAGGTTTTGTTGCACAAGACATGATACTCATCATGGTTGGCAAGCTAGAAAAAGTGAATAACACGTAACTGGCTATCGAGCCAGTTAGGTGTTATTGCTTGCATACGCACAAATTGGCTGAAAAATGTAAGATGCATATTGCGTTGCAGTCAAGTATTGTAGAATGCAGAGCGGGTCATTCTAAAAACTCGCGTAGTGTCGGTCCGTTACTTTCTTTACTTATAAACATTCAATTATAAGCACCAGTGTTTCGCTAAGGTTTTTGAGCTTGCTCCAATTCTAGCAAGTTTGACAAACTTTAAGAGGTGCTTGTGCCAAAACAATGAGCTGTGGCTGAAAATGGGCTCAATAAAGCTAGAAAAATATCTTTCTCACACATTTTCAGAAACTCGTTGCACCAATTTTCACCGCTCCTGCGCCAATGACGCACCATACGGCCTTAGCGGAAACACTGATAAGCACTCTCCATGAGAGTCTCAGGAAAGCTTTGAATGCTTTTCAAGAAAATGTTCAGGTTAAAATCTGATGACTATTTTTATACAAGACTTTCTTACAGTATTTTGACATATGGTACATTTAGATTTTCTCAATATTTCTGATTATCATTCACTCTTACTAGCTTACCGACCATGATGACTATGTGTATTGTGCCTTGTGCAACAAAGCCTGGCCACCGCAGGATGGACAGAGGGATGCTTCCATCTCCACCAACATGATGATGATAACATCACAGAATCAGGTAAATGGTTGGAATTTTCTTTCATGTTGTTGTAGTTTTTAATGATTTAGAGAACTGGGACAACATTAGATTACCATTGTAGAAAAATTGTAAAAACATTGTTTATCAAACTTGTTCTTTTAGAATGATATTTTTAAAGACCAGATTACAAATGACAAATTCCATGTTTCTCTGCATTGTAAATTTTCCAATAATTTGGGGGAAATGTTTGCAAAATTCACAAGAAATTGTTAAAGCAATACTGAAAAGTGTTAAAAATGAAGCGCCCCCTGTCATTCATGACTTTTGATTTTTTTTTAGCATATTAGATTTGTTTTGGGTAGATATTGATACCCTCCAAATATGTTTACTTTTTCTGTTATGGTCATTTGTTGAATTAAATTCAGGATCCCGAATTAATTCCACATGTATAAATTAGCATAGGAAAGCATGCATGTCCTATCATTGTTTTCAGTGGTAAAACCATTTTTGGACAAAATACACTTGAAAACGCTTTTAGAAAGTCACTTTCCTTCAGTTTATGCTGTTCTTACTATAAACCATTTTTTATCAAAATCATATAGTATTGCTTTAACATACCTTATAGATAGGCAATAATGGGATATGCTGTTTGTTATATTATAACCCTTATTCTGCAATTTCCACAGAATTTCCTCAACACAGACAATTTGGACATTAGATATTTTGTAAAACATTCTGCTATGTGGAAGTCAAATGTAAATTTCTAACAAGGTGCCCATACTTTGAGTGGTTCTTGTTAGGTTATATGCTCTTTGCCCACTTTTGTTTTACTAATCATTCTATTTCTTCTTTCACTTTAGATGAGTGAAACTTGTCAGCATTCTGGCAATTTTTTGGAGTTTCCTGGCGTGTATGTGCAATTAGACTTCATCTCAGAAGCAGAGGAACAGTCTCTAGTTGAAGCAATTGATGAATCCACTTGGAAACCATCTCAGTCGGGACGGCTTAAACAGGTAATCAAATATTAGAATGGGATGAATAATTATTGGGTAAAATCTGCAGAAGACGTGCAATTATATAAAACAAGTACAAAACAGTTGATTCTATGAACATGAGAGTACAGTGTGAATGAATATTGTCTTCTGGAGGTAGGTTAAAAAGACCTTTAATGATATGATGCACACTGTGCATTCTAGTCATTGAAGTTAGATTAATTGGGGCTCCCAAATTACCACCAAATAGCCATCACTATTTATTTTTAACCTATGGAATTTGGAAAATGATGTTTTATTGGCATTCAAGTTACCCAAAATAAGAGTGCAAAATTATACTTGCTCGCCACAGCCCTATGTAACTAGAACTCTAATGCAGGCATCCCCTACTGTACATGTTTCAGTGTCCTGATATATGTAACTTTAATAAGATAGGGTCACAACTTGAGTGTTGACTTAAAGGGTTGATTCATGATTCACTTTTCATCCTGAAGGTAACCTCCATCAAAATTGTTTTTTTTACAAAGGCCCAATCATTCTTTCAAATGTGCTTGCATTTTTCAGAAACGCGAGAAAATGTGTCATTTTCTAATTACTGTCGGGGCCCAACAGTAATTACAACAGAGTGGCCTATGGGGATTTTATAAATGCTGAAAAGCTTGTAACTTGAAAATGAATAATCAGAATCAAGTGAAATTTTCAGTATAAATTTATGATGTACTTTTCATTTTATTTAGCTAGAAAAGAGGGGATGTTGTTATCGCATCAGAATCATGAATTGCGCCTTTAAAATTAAGAATCCTGAACATGCTCGCTATCAAATGAGTGAATGCTCACTCTACGTAGGCAACCTTTTACCCTTTTAGTTTCCTGATAACTTAATTGTTTGGCTAGTCCCTTTTCCATCCTGCATCTCATTTGCAAAATCAACCAGTAAACTTTGTCTCACTATTAAATGCCTTCATCTTTTTTTATTCATTTTCAGGATTACGGTCCCCGTGCCAACTTCAAGAAGCGCAAACTCAAATGCGCAGGATTCACCGGTCTGCCTCCATTCAGCGAAGCTCTTGTCACTAAGCTAGTCTCCGTGCCAGTCTTGTCAGACTTTAAACCAGTTGAACAATGTCACCTGGAATATTTGCCTGATAGAGGTTCATCTATTGATCCGCACATAGATGACACTTGGTTATGGGGTGAGAGACTAGTCACCGTTAATTTATTATCTGATGTTTATTTGTTAATGACATCTCTTGAAACTGATATGATTCATAATGAGAATAATGAGATAGTGCAATGTCTTACAGAAGACCATGATGCAGCTGAATTATCAAGAACTAAATCTGTGAAAATCTACATGCCTAGGAGGTCTTTATTAGTCCTGTATGGTGATGCGAGATATAAATGGGAACATTCAATACCAAGGGAGGCTGTCCAGTCAAGAAGAATTGCCATTACATTACGTGAGCTTACTCCTGAATTTTCAGAAGGTGGACATCAGGGTGAACTTGGTGAATCCATTCTAAAAATTGCATTGTCTTATAAAGGATCTGTCATTGGTTAAGTGAATCAATTTATTTTGTAGAACCGGTCGTCTGTTTGCTGGGGTTCAATGTCGGCTAAGATGCTAACATGCCGTGTGAGTTAAGCTCTCTGTACTTCCAGGTGCACATGCTTGTTCTCAGGAGTTAAAATTACCCCTATAGACCTATTCAAAATCCATTCGGAAATCTTCGGAACATCGATCACGTGGCCGTTTTAACAACCAATCACGTACGAGCTCATTAGCATATATGTTTTTGTTAACAACATTTTCCGAAAATTCTTTCGCTTTTTCTGTGCAATAAAAGTGAAAAATAAATAGAACCAGACCCCTACATTATTAGATACACTAATTCTGAACACATTTTGGCCGATGGTACCATAAGCTCACCGACACAAAGAGTGAAATTTCCATTTGAAATCGGCTGATCTGCGCTGATTAAGCTTAAGATAAAGTCCCATCAACTAAAAGTGACTCTTCAGCGCTAGTGCTAATTACAAGTTCGATTTCGTACGCAACCAGTTAACGAGACCGCGAACTTAACATTCTAGTTATTGTGTTGAAGAGTCACTTTTCTATCGGCAATTGCCGGAAAGTGCAAAATCAGCTTCGGAAATTCTCGGAAATTCTTGTTTTGAAAAGGTCTATTGCATTTTCGATTGGAAAATTGATCCTCTTTCATGCAAATTTATTAGTCTTTGGGGGTTAAATGTTCTTTTTTTCACATAAATGTGACTTGCATGCAATCATTTACCCTCAGATCATTAATGAAAACATGAATTTGATTTTTTTTAATTACATGAAAGTATAGAGCTTAGATATTGATAGGTCTATTAAATGTAATACATATATGTATTAATACATGCTAAAAATACAAAATGTTCAATCTGAGAAAAACATATAGGCACAACATGGTCATGCTTAATGAATAACACAGAAGAAGAAATCCTCTTAAATTTTAGATAAATTTGCATTTTTCTCAAAGAAAACAAATATTGAAATGGTTTTGGTTAAACTCGTTTTCATGATCCTATGAACACACATGTACTCAGAAGTATATAGAAACTTTACCCCACTATACTTTGATCAACACCAAATAGGTGGGCCTCTTTACATCGTGAACTGATACAGATAAGCGTGTGTGTAGTTGAACACAGCACAACTGCAGGAGACGCAGCGCGCATTATACGTGTGATTCATGCATCAGTATCTACGGCGTGCGTGTAAGTGGGATTATGTTGACTTGCGGATAAAGAAAAGCCTGATAATTCAGGCCTATTTAGTGTTTATCAAAGTATAGGCTAAGCTGTTGCACGGAAGTATTTCAACTGAGATCAAGTCAATCAAGCGTAAATAAATAAAATAGGATAAGTAAGAATAAAAAAAAAAAGGCCTATCAATAAGCGTCAGTAATGGCCATCCAGTGAATGATGATATTGAATCTATATAATTGCAATAAAAGTCTTTTGCTTGATTTTTTAATAAACATAATAGATTGAAAAATATGTATACCTTTCATCTTATTAAGTTTTGGATTATAAAATTATGTCTTTAAAAGATTACATGAACAATCTTAACAACCAGCAGTATCTGCCAGGCTTTGTACCATATTGTTTTTTCCAAATTTTGTTAGCAAAATGATTTTGGAACAGTTTTCGAATGAAACAAGTAAAACATTGCTGATGATGCATGAGAGCTTGCATAGTTTACTGCATGGAGAGACTCCGAATCTTTATGTTACAAGTTTGATTATGGATATAAAATGCACCCTTCTCTTTGGCATGCGAGTCTAGCTACAGTATACTTTACACAAATTTACTGTCACAATTTATATTCTTTTTATACTACAGGTTGTAAGTTTGTACATGTAGGTACCGTGGTGTGGCAGTAATTATGGTCTCCTATCCAGCTTGTGCAGTAATAAGTAAATAGACCTACAACTCTATGTGCAAGATATAGGCTAAACAAGACATTGGACAATGTAAACAAATATGTGACCCATCATATTGAAAGGTACCTTGAGGTCGGCATAGTAAATTATGAGATACAGGCCATTGAAGCTGAGCATAGTCAAGAATTTCGTCCAAGGTCGAATTTCTAATTTCATCAGAAACGATAAAAACCAAGATAAAAATCCCGTCTCTTTTAAAGTTTTACTTAGTACAAAAACTTTAATTGATTTTCTCAGAACTATTATAGTTTCCCGAATCAGCCCGATGCCTTTTTCAAATTTGGATGTAACTTTGCAAGCGAACTTCAGAGTATAACCAAAAAAAAAAGTAAGGTGTCAATTTAAAGCTTATAATCTCAGCATTCAGATAAGATCAAAAAAATCAATTTTTATTTTTGGACTCTTTTAAGGTACCTCACGGGTCACATATCTAAAGTGCAGGGTCCCATTATTTGCCAACCACCCTGTATTTTTGTGTTTTATTCCTTAATGGTCTATGGAAGACAGACTAAGAGCCCCGGGGACCAAGAGTGCTTTCACACCAGTACATAAAATAATCTTGATTCAACAAATCACTGTCTCCCTGTACAGAGCATATGGCTGTTGATTCAGTATCAACCTTCAGTTACTGTGTGAACATCTGTCCAACTAAGTAAAAATGCAGTATGTGCATTGCAGATCAATTGCAAGTTACTTCCTTTTCCCTTGGAGAAATATTGCACAAATGAGCAGACGTATGGCAGTATCTAATATCAAACATATGTACATAAAAGTTTCTAGCATGTGAGTGGTTTGAAGTGAAATTGCATGCTAATAGGATGTATCTGCTATGCTTTATAAATGCACATACTACGATTTTACTTTGTGGGGCAAACATGGATAAGCATGTATGCACCAATGATCACATTTCAGGAACTTTGAGCAAGGGCACAAACTGCAAAGGTATGCAAATATACCAAAACACTCCAGAACTATTATTTTACTTCAGATGTTTGATCAATACTTCTTGACAAGCTTATTTCCAAACTGTGCTACGTCCATTGGGTTTAAAAAAATCAAGATTTACATAAAAATACATAAAACACTTCCTGAACTCATAAACATGAAACTTTTAGTCCTATGGTTATAAAATTCTTTTCTGTTGATATCAAAAATTCAAGGTTTCTGGAAATTTTCAACAATTTCCAGAAAATTTTGAATAATATTCAGTACATTTTTTTCTTGCATACAAATTAAGAATTTTAAAAATCAACCTTCAGAAAATCCCCAAATTTTAGGAAAATAACAATTGTTTACACTAAAAAATTTTTTTTGAAAAGAAAGGAAATTTTGGATTCAATCTTTCTTTTAACTACCTCTTTAGAGATTAATATTAGGAGTTGCAAATGGTGTTTATAGGGGATGAATCAATCTGTTTTGTGCCAAAATGTGCTACTTAAGTCCATCTAATTTTGGAAAAAATATAAAAATTTCAGAACTCCAACTAAACATTATTTTAACTCCATTGCCTAATCTTCAAATATATGCATATCTACCAAATTAACCATAATCAAAATGTTCATGTCAAAAACTCATGTTTTTCTCAAAGTGAACATGAACTTCACAAGGTTTGGTAAGCTCTTCAATTTATTAAGAAATCAAGATATCTGTCAAACTGGAAACATTAATGTGCTCCATATATGTTAAAGGGTTTACTTGATGATTTTCATTGTTGAAATGAATTTAAACATTCATCACCAATCAACAACTCTGCATCCAGAAAGTCCATGTAATTTAATCACACTTTAAGAACTTTACCATGACTGGATAAAAGTATGTGGACGCATGGATGCATTGACGTTCCTATTTTGTGAGCCACTCTGTATCATCAATCAATCAATCAATCAATCAATGATACACAGTACTAGCATGAAATGCATACCCCATGAATGTCTGAATCCCTCAAAAAGAAATTGTATAGGGGAATCTGTACCCGCCGCGATCTTGTTGTCCCTCATGGAGAAGAGGAATTGTACCTCTGGATATGTTCGGACTGTGCAAATTTGTTTCACGCGCAAGTCATATCCGCATTTCTAGAAGCGACTTGCTCTCATCAATTAAAGCAAATTTTCTTGCTAATCCGTTTTGAAGACTCGAAGTGTTGCACGCGGAGCCATAAAATGCCAGAAGTACAATTACTCACTTTCCATGAGTAACAATCCAAGATGGCGGCCATCCCATAGGATTTATATGGTAGTCAAATCAAAATGGCGGCGAGTACAGATTCCCCTGTATAATTTCCTTGGAATCCCTAAATTTATCATAACTGAAGGTTTTTTTCTTGGTGCTTGATAAACAAGCGGGTAAGTGAATATGTTATACTCAAAGAATATCAACCAACATTCAAAGGTTTTTAATTGAAAACCTTGGAATATCATTGAAAGTCTTGGATTGTCATCAATGTTTTTAGTTTCGCTGATATTCCAGGATTTAGGCCTGATATAATTTTTATTGATCAATATTTTAAGAGTTTTAATTAATAATCCAAGAATATTGATTGACAAACCTGGTTTTTGGCTGATATTCCAAGACTTATGACCAATATTCCAAGATAATTAATTTTGGTTGATTACCTTAGTTTTTCCATTGATATTCCAAGATTCCAAGGAAAATCTTGGTTTATCTGTAATATTCCAAGTTTTTCAATTGGTTGATAATCCAGGTTTATTGTCAATATTCCAAGGGTTTCACTTAAAACTTCAAATATTGGCAAAAATCTTGGATCGTCGTCTATATGTTTTAGTTTTTCTTATTTTTCCAAGATTTTTCAAATAATGGTTGATGATCCAAGTTTATAAATTGGTATTAAAGATTTTTAACTGGCGATCTAAGATTTCCATTTGCTATTCTAAGATTTTCAAATTTTTGGTTGATAATCCAAGAATTCTGGGTAATATCCATCGTTTTATATCAATTATCCAAGAATTTTGATTTATTAAACCTGTTTTCCCCAATATGTCAAACTTAGATTTAAGTCTAAGAAAATCTTGGATTATTGATTTGCAAATCTTGGACTTTATTTAAAGAACCAATTTCTCTTTCCCAGCAACTTAGTCATATAGATTTCTGATATCAGAAATCTTGAAATATGAAGTTGAAAATCTTTGAATATGGAATTAATCATAAACTTGGAATATTGGCTGATATTTTTGAAACCGTCACCAAATATGTAGTAAAGTGAAAATCTTGAAATATCAAGTTGAAAAATTTGGAATATTTGGAATATCAAATTGAAAAATATTGGATTATTCCGGACATACTTGGAGTATTTTTTTATAGTTATAAATAATGATCGCTGCCCCTTAATAAAATCAAGGAGAGTACAGTTTAAAGGTGTAGGTTCCATTTTTTGGTGTCACATGAAAGCCCATATTTCTGATTGTAAATCCAAAATTTCACCTCCAAATTCCAAATAGTTTCTGAGATATATACATAAAATGTAAAGGTAATTTTTAAATTTTAACACCAACTCTTTGTCCCCTACAAAATTGTCATTGACCCAATTGCTTCAAATGATATAGACTCACCAGTGCCCCAAGAAGGAGCATTCGCACAGGGGACCAACGGCTTAGCGTAACTATCCAAACCACGGAGCAATTAGAGTAAAGTTTCTTGCCCAAGGAGACGTAAACCGCCTGGCCCGGGGCTTGAACCCACGACCTCTGTATTACGAGACCCAAGCTCTAACGCTCGGCCACGCTCCCCTACCTATAGTCTGGTAACATCAGTGTAATATACAAGAG
>JXSR01S073557.1:24421-37045 GCA_000969725.1 Ophiothrix spiculata
AAAAAGATGAATAAATTAATAAAGAAATAGGCCCTACATACATTTAAAAAAAATAAAAACTAATAAATTGTACGCTAAAAGTCAGAATGGGACTCGAACGTAGATGTACATGTTCCACTCTTGACAATGTTCTAAATCTATACCACTAGACCAAGCAAGGAACCGATATACGTGATGAATTTTCAATCCCTATTATCTCATATAGTATGCGTGATCAGATCAATAGAAAGCATATCAAAAGTTGAGCTGCATTGTGATTATGATGATGCAAAAGCCACTCAACATGTACAATAGTTGCGCAATAAATCACTTTGAAAGTTATCTATGAATGATTAACCAATGCTTGCATCAAATCCCTAATTGGATCAATGGTCTCAGATGATATGTTGGTACCCGAGAAACCATGGTTCGAATCCTACTCAGCCCTATGTAACAATGCGGTTTTTTTCTTCTTTTTAATTCCTTCATTTTAATATAGCATATTAAATATCATTGTAATTGGCAAAGTGAAATTATGGATTACATGCCTATGATGGAATCAATTTCAGCTCTTATCCATAGAAGTCCAATAGCAGATTGAATGACTCAACAAATATTTTGAAACGCCAACAAGCAATATACTTTTATGTAGAATTCAAAGGTAACTCGAACTTCCAATCAATATATTTACGAATTAAAGTATGCGTGACCGTTCCAAATGATTTGAGATTCAATGCATTTCTATAGATCAAGCAAAACATAAGTTTATTCACATATCCTTAATAAACAGTAGTTTAATAAAGGATGGCGCTATCACGTTTTTCCAGAATTTATTTGTTCCCGTTTAGAGGCACCTATGCGTCAATATAGAAAAGTACGGTACATTATCAGATGGTTATGGAACTGGCACATGTATGACCTGTATGTGAGTGAAGTTCAAAGGTCATTGTGGAGTCAAATCATCCGTGTGACTTTCCTACAGATGACCTAGCACCCGGAGGATCCCTTGAAATACTTTGTAGTATACAAATAGATGTATTTCAAACTTATGATCCAATTTGAACATATAAATGTGAAAGTGATTTACACCAAAGGTTGTTCTTGTCACCACCTTTTTATTCAGTGGCATCTTATGAAAAAGAATTACTTGTGACTTTCTGCTCAATTCTTGAGAGCTTGTCTAGTGTACATATTGATGTTAATGAAGATTTTTTGTATACATTTGTTTGATGGAGACCTTCCTTAAATGGGTACAGAAGGTCCCTGGTTATACTTAAGAGCTGTACTCACCCTAGACCCTTTGTTCTAGGGTCAATACTCACCTACAAAAACAGCATGCTATAACAATCGTGAAAAACAGCAAGATAACGAAAATAACACCACAAATGATCACCGGAAATATAGGAAATTCACTGCCATTTTGTGACTCGGGTGAATCGAAGGTGGATATTTTTTCTGTGAAGGTAACAACACCATTACCGAGATGTTTAGTCACTGTAAAACTGAATAAGTATATTTTGATTGTTTTTTCAAACTCTCAGTGCGCTGATGTCAAATATTTGGTGTTTGGTGTCATTGATAGTTGCTGTTTGTTAAATTTGATTGTTTCCCTGAATGACACATTTTTCTGAAGATTTACTGTTTGTATACATGATCTACTTGCAGAATTTTATAAGTTTATTTGTGAGAAGCAATACAAATGAAAAATATGGAAGTTTTGTTGGTTATGCATTTAAACTTGACATTTTAAATATGTTGATATACGGCAGCTATTAATGAAATCATACGATTGGTGTAATCTGCACCATTTGGCGCATGAAGGGTTGTGTCTTACATATATTTACACATGTATATTTCAAAATTCATAAGTTATCAAGATTTTTTGATCCATCTAATGGAAAAAGCTTAATTTGTATATGTGGTATCACAATGCAATCACTAAATGGTTAGATTGGTAAAGAAAGTAGCACATCAAAGTTGTAATAAATCCCATTTATTGCATCTTTGGAAAATGTTTAAGGCTACAAAAATAAAAAGATACCTTGTGTGATATAACTTTCTGTTCACAGTAACAGCCAGTTATTTCTCATTTTGTTAGATGAGCTTTATGTGGAAAAAACCTAACACTCAATGTTATAGATGTTTATTCAGTCATGTTACACCAAAGCAGTTTGGTTTTTAATTTTTTTTTAAATTTTCTAAATTGTACGGGAGACCAGTAGGATAATTTAATCTTTGTAACTAGAAAGTTGTGATCAAATAGATCGAGATTCCTGTTGTAATTTTAGGAGACAGTGAACATTCTATAATGTTTTCAAAAATATCTGATGAACCTTGGAACATACCGTAAACTGGGGTGACTTTGGACAAAATTTCGACCAGGTGGTTTGTGAACGACTCATCTCACCTGATAGTGGTTTATAAAGGATTTCAACACTATCACCCATAGATGGTTGAAATCCAAGTTTTGTGTTTCACAAACAGGGGTGGGGGGGGGGGAGCTGGGGGGCACTCATATATAATCTTGCAGGCATAGTGTGACCAAGATAAAGGTGAATTAGGGTTGTTTTTGAGGACTGAAGGGTGTATCAGGTGACACTGTTTAGGGTATCAAAAACAGCAATTTTGGGACAATTTTCAAGAAATATGGTACTTTTTCAAACCATAGTGTGAATACAGTATCGATAAAATCCAAATTTAGGGGAAAAAAGTTTTGTTCAAAGTTACCCGGCATTAAAAGTCACCCAGTCTGGCATAACTTTAGAAAAGACTACGCACCATACGTTCTTAGGATTAGGGTTAGGGTTAGGAGATTTGGGTTAGGGGTTAGGTTAAGGATTAGGGTTAGGGTTTGGGTTGTAAGATAAGGGTGTTAGGTCTATTCTTAAGTTGCTCCCCCAGTTTTTGGTACTTGGGAAATTCTAAATAAAAAAGCATTATATAATGTTCGTTTTTACTTCAGATATATTACGTACCTGTTACATTGATAGCGAATCGACAGAAACTTTTTAGTTCCGCATCCATTGCTACATACTCAATAACATGACTACCTACAGTGAGGTTAACTGGTGGTGTTTGTCCTTCTGATTGTGTTACTGGTACAAAGTGACCTTCAATAGTTTTGGCAGTGGGGATTGTCCATGTGACTTTAGTTGCTTGTGAGGGTGGTATCAGTACAACACTGAAGCTGTTCGAGCAGTTTGAGATTATTGGTGCATTTATATCTGTTGTGTGATCAAAGAAGTTGAGTATCATAATCCTAGACAATATATGCGTGTTGCTCTGGCAAAATGAGCAAAAAGACGCAAATTAAGATTTTAAATAAATGGCTTCTAAAGTAAAAGTATGGTGAAAAAGTTGAATTTCAGGGTTTTTTAACATTAAAACACATCCATGAATAAGTGTTTAACTATATCTTGAGAGTTTCGAACATCAAGTAGGCTGGGAAGTGCAATTAATGACGGTTAATTGACCACATTTTTCTTTCATCATACAGGCTATAGTAAATTGGAAATTTTAAAATCGATACGCGGCTAACATTTGTTGTCAGATTTTCAGTGGACTGCCTTGTATTTTGATCTCTAAATGGAGAATGGGGAAAATGTGACATATAATATCGTTCAAAAGCTCAGATTATAGATACGGTAATTAAAATATGCCATAAACTCAATTTTGAAATTCATGACTTTCTGCTCATTTTGCCAGAACGCCCCTCATATGTGTCTGTTAATCTCGTACTGCCCATAAATGTGGCAAAATTGATGGAAATTTGCCAAAATTGATTTTTGTTGCCCATTGACATGTCTTTATGCTTCCTTCAAGCACCTGCAAAGTTTCATTTCAAGAAATGATGAAGTTTAACGTAGTTTCATTTTAAGCTTTACATTAAACATGGTATTTGCAAATGTTTGAAAAAGTGGAAATGACAAGAGGCCGCATTTAAAGGCTGGTTTGAGATGAACGGTAATATTCTAAATATTTTGCAAAATTGAGATGTGATAAGTAAGGATACAATATATGTGATTAAACAGGTTTTAAATAACGCTGATTCGTGTGACATAGTAAAGTCGTGGCAAGGCCAAGCTTTTTCACATTGAACTAAAAGAATATTTCGGACACTAGTATCAGTTGAGCCTTACATAATTTCCATTAAATGGCCTCAGTAACCTTTCAAGCAAAAATCAGTTAAAATCAATAATAGATATGAAAGGAAATATTTATATGTTGTTGCAAAAGACTTGAAATTATATGTGCAATGGCATGATCAAGGGAAATGAGTCACCTGTTGGTAATTTTTGATTACAATTCTTTATTACATTCTAACTGTGCATAAGAAATGCTACATTTTGATATATCGTAAGCCCTATTAATAATGGACACCTGGTACTAGAGACATGAACATTCTATGAATTTTAAAAGCTTTTAAAACAATTCAGTAAAACAAAAAGATTTTTCCACATTATGTTCCTGACTTCTGACTCCTTCCCATTGAGCATACCAGGTTTCACATATGTACATACTCTTTGCAGACACTTACTTGTTTCACATCGTTGCCCTACCCAACCTTCCTCACATGAGCAGTTAAACCTGTCGATCTGGTTTGTACAATTACCACCATTTAGACAAGGCTCCGAAAGACATTCATCAATTTCTAAGGACAGAAAATAAGAGCTGATATATTATGAGAAACTAAAGTATTACACTTTAAATATTTAATTTGCTGTATGCTAGCCTTCATGGTCAACACCAGTGTTCAATTTAGAGGGTTAAAATAATTTGGTAACAAAACGAACTTATCAGGCCCAACACTAAAAAGGGAGGCTTGTTATAGCCTGAATTTCACCTGTTTATTTTTCACGTATTGCTAAAAAACAGGCTAAAATTTGCCCTGCACAATATTAAAATTAGCATGCATTTTAGGGGCAGGCCTGCACCAGCTAGATTATGCTAGACTAGGCCATCTGCTGCCTTGATAATCATGTGAATAGCAAACAAAAAGCACACTTCCTACCTATTTTACAATTTTCTCCAGACCAGCCTGGCAAACATTGACAAGTAAACATATCGATGAGATCATTACAGTGACCACCATTACCACATGGTGATGAAGAGCACTCATCAACATCTGCAAAGAAAGGACGATACATATACCAATGGTGGTATTTTTTCAGTTTTATTGATACGTTAGCATGCATGTCATACTATGCTTTTTTTCAAATATGTACCAACTATAATTGCATTCAGTAGATCACTTAAAGTTAGGTATTCCGATCTGGTGACACATTTTTCATTCGTCTACCTTAGCCAAATTAATGTTAAAGACAAAAATGTGTCTAAGAGGGGTCGCTAGAAACATAAAGGATATTTATTTTTGTTAACAAGCTATTACAGTAAATCAGTACTTTTTTGACCATTTCTCTTCATTGAAACATAATATGGACGTGAAAATTTAATATGGACGTGAAAATTCACAGGTGTCATTTGAAAAATATGCGCTTTTATGTGGTATCAAAATTTCAAATTTGATTTAGAGAGTGAAAGTGATTGGAATACACACCTTTCATAAAATAATTTACTTTTTTAATAAAACTACGTTGCTAGGTATTTAAAAAAATCAGAAAAATCATACCATCTGGGACTGTTTGGTACTTGGGCTTCTAAAATATATAGTTCTTATCAACAAATTCCAATTATGTTTTAAATGTTTAGGCATTTAATAAGACTCAAGAGAGAATGAGAAGTTATATTGATAAGCAGGTATTCTAAGAGAAGAATAAACAGAAGAATATAAACTTACAATATCTATCTATCTATTGTGCACCTAACGTACTTTTCACCAAATGAAAGCAAGTTTATTCTTTAGCCTGCAAAATATGCAAATTAAGCAGGCTAATTCATAACCAGCTAGACTACCGTTTTGGAATTATTAACCTGCTTTAAATCCTACCATATTCTAGCTTTTATGTCTTATTTTCTTCCCCATCTTTAGAAATAAAACCTACTCATTTACATAATGTGGTTTAAAATATAAGTAAGATGTTGGTTTTGGCCTGGTCTGTGTAATTTTAACATGTTTAATGAAATGATTATTGTAATGGGCATGTTGATCGGTTTAAGAGGAAATCTGATAAACATATGTTGTAACAAAACTAAAACAGAAAGTTCAATGGAATTCTAATTATAAAAGCAATACAGACCATCTCTCTCCAACCATCTATCTCCAAAATGCCCATTTAAGAATGCTATTTTGATGCTTTTCCCAATTTAATAAGAAACATTCTTTACGACCCTTACCAGTTTCGCATAGTAAACCGGTATATCCATTGGCACATTGACATGTGTATTGATTGACTCCATCTTGACACAAACCGCCATTTAGACAAGGATTGGGAGAACAATCATTCACATCTGAAAAGAAAAGTTATTGAATTTATAATCTGATAAAAATGCATGCGTTTTAGAATTTCTGTATTAACATCAACTTATGATACGGGACATTTTCTGCAAGGAAAAAGGAATATATATATCATAATTGTAATATTGTATTTCATTTGCTTCCCTTCCATGCTTGCGTTTTGGATAGATTACCTGAAAAAGTTAATCTACAGACTCATTAGTATGCTAATGCTTTTGATTTTTGATAATTTTTTTGGAACAAAGAAGTTCAAAACATGTTTGAATATATATATATGCTATGAAGTCTTTTGACATTATTTTAAGCATCTTGTTAGTATGTGCATGGACATAATAGATTACGATATATGACATTAGAATCGACACAGGCACCAATACAATTGAGATCTATTTATTATGCGTGTCCAGCTACTTTTTGAAAAGTACCCTGTAAAGGAGGATATTTCATCTAACATAAAATATACCCTAATTTTGCATTGCCTTGTGTTTTTTACCCTAAACATGGATTTCTTTTAACTATATGTTAAACTCCCAAAGATATGGCTATTCTTTTTAAACCCTAGGCATGTTCAATTAATAAGGCCTAATTGTTCAGTTACGCTAACCTGGTAGTAGTATAAAGAAAAAAGCAATTTGCTTACCTATTTCGCAATGTGTGCCAGAATACCCGGACACACATTGACATATGTACTGATTGATTCCATCTTCACATACACCCCCATTAAGACATGGGTTGGGGGAACATTCATTTACAGCTGCAAAACAATCAGCAAAAGCACGATTATCCTCTTTAGACTCTCATGAATACATTGTCGAGGGTATTCTAGGTTGCTTTAGCTTGATTCAACCCAATCATGTCATGTAACCAACACTGGGTCAAAAGTCATTTGAGGTCAACCAAGGTCAATGGGAAATGTTCACTTAAAAATGCTTCATCTCTTCTGCATTATTTCTGATTCCAGGTTCAGGTTAAGGTAACTCTGGTAACAATGACCAAAATGTTCCTTCACAAAAGGTGTGCTTCTGAATCGGCAATGTCAATAGAAGTCACAGGGGTCACATGTTCAAATTCTTTAAAATATTTCAAATCCCGTTTAGGGCAAAGTTTATATAAGTCATGCAGCCAATGTCCCTTTATTAAACTTTATGCCAAGAGGTCAATCATAGAACATCTTGAGGCCTCAAGGTAAAAATCTAAATTTGAGATAGACACGTTAAGTCTTACATTTTTGTGCCAAGTTCATGCATTATTATTATAATGACCCTTCACCAATGATACACTTATGAGGTCCACTCATGGGTCATCCGAGGTCACAGGGGTCTAAAGTTCAATTTTCTTGAAATCATTATAGCTTCCAAATAAAGGATGGCAGAATTATTTCAATTGCATATTTAGACTAGGAAAAATATACCAAAAATATCTAGGTGGTTTTGAACAAAAGATCAAAGGCCATATTTCAAAATGCTCCGATTGACTTGAATATTGAGAGGGTCAAAGGGTAATGATCCCAAATGGATGTACTGTCAGAGCGCAAAAGCATCTATGTAGCATTGTTTTTTAGCATCTATACTTGCCTATTTCGCAGATTGTCCCAGTATACCCGGGTATACAATGGCATGTAAATTCATTGATCCCATCTTGACATAATCCACCATGTAGACAAGGATTAGCAGAACACTCGTTTACATCTGCAGATAAACAAATAGATAAATGAAGGGTTCTCCCAAATCAAAACCCAACGTACGTTTTAGCTTCCCTTACTAGATCACAGTAATATACTTAGGAGTTTGCAGCAATAAATCTCGAGTTCGGTGCAATACACTTCGGTGTATAGCTGTGAATTCAAGTGTGGTTAAAATGACGTAAAATAAAAAAAAGATCAAATTCAAAAAACCTTAATGAAACATTTTTGGTCTTTTGATAAATAATTTTAAGCTTACCTGTTTCGCAGCGAGTTCCAATATAACCGTCCACACATTGACATGTATACCTATTGATTTCATCCAAACATGATGCTCCATTCTGGCATGGGGCAGAAGCACACTCGTCTTGATCTGCAATACAATCACAGATTATTGAAAAAGTAACAAAACATTGATTTCTGACCCGGTATTTGGGCGCTTTTATTAGATTAAATAACTTTTTTAGATGGTTTATGTATTATATTCGGGATTATATTAATGAAAAATGACAGGGTTCCCTAAAATAGTAAAATATAGTACTCTTTAAAGATGTAGTCACATTTGATAGTTTACTGCCGGATATCATCAGTATATATTTCCCGTTTTAGTGAACAGATTTCACGGTTTTTTAAGGTGAAGTCATCTTTCAAAGTTTGCAGCATATCGGCACTCTTTCCCTAGTGATATTTTACGTTTAATTGTCCTCATGTGTTTATCTCTGCAAGTTTGCAGCATTTCAGCAAAAATTTCCCAAGTGGATATATTTTATTTGTCTGTAATTTGGGAAACGACAATCAATTGTATAAAAATGATTTTTTGCTCAATTAAGATACTAGGACTACAGTAAATGTTCTTCACGATGCCGTGATCTCAAACGGAAGCACAACAGATTCTGGCATAAATAGAAAAAAAAATTAAAGCATGCATCACATTTTACTAATCATTCCAAATTGCAACAATCTAAATGTTCATATAAGTATAAGATTTTCCTTTCTATGCTACATGTTGTGTATCTTTATCAAAATTTGAATAAACTTATCTAAATTATGTTTAAATGTTTAACGATAAAATGTTATATTATTTTTTATTATCTAAAATAATCTAAATAAGACATAGGCCTACATGTATTTCTAAGCTTACCCATTTCACAGTGTGACCCAGAATAGCCAGCCACACAATGACACGTGTACATGTTAATCCCATCTTCACATAAACCTCCATGGAGGCAAGGGTTGGAGGAACATTCGTTGACATCTGCAGATAATAATATTATTGAATTCCTGTAATACCACTTTTCGAAATCATTTCAGGCTAGATCTAGTTGTAATAAATTGCTAGAACCGGTTCATACTTCTTTCACGTAATTGCACGCAAAATGGTTGACATTATAGAAATGCAAATCAATTTAATTTTACATACACATTTTCCGTATTTAAGTGAAAGGTCATCACCTTCAAGAAGCAACACGAAAGTTTTATTCGTAAACCATGAGCCAAATTAATGCTGCAGACAAAAATGTGTCTGAGTGTGACCATGGAATTAGGAGGTGTGACCCATAGTAACCTACAGGATATTTATTTTTGTTAACAGCTTATTCCAGTAATTCAGCACTATTTTGACAAAACAACAAAACATAATATGGGCGTGGAAATTTACAGGGGTTTTGAGATAAATATGCGCTTTTACGTGGTCTCAAAATTTACAAGTTGATTTTGTAAGTGAAAGTGATCGAGAAACACATCAAATGATTAATATTAAATTTACGCAAAAAAGAAAATACGACAACTATTACTTCTAAGGTATCAGCATTAAAATCTTACTGATTTGACATCGATCTCCAGTCCAATCTTGTGTACACGCGCATTCAAATCTGTTGACATAATTGATGCAATGGCCACCATTCAAACATGGTGACGAGGAACATTCATCTATATCTGTAACAAATGCAACAATTGCCATTATTAAGAGCAGGTCTGATAAGTGCAGTTTATTAATTGGAGCTTTACCCGTTTTTCATCGAACATTGCATCGGATAACCAAGAAGCGTGGCATGAGGATGTGCATGTGGCGCCCAGGGCAAGATAATTTCTTTAATGGGGTATGCATCATTCTATTCACTGTGTATGGCATGCAAGTACATTGATTGATTGATACCGAAGCAATTGGTAGATCCCTAGAAATTTACCCGACAGCGGCGTTCGGTGACCGATAAACTCAGGTGATGCTTTTCTTGTAGTGGAAATTACCTTTGATGCCACCCTTCAATCTTCTTGTAGTGGAGTAGTGTGGCTGGGTTTTACGGGGGCTTATTAGCCCATTAATAACCCAATTTGGACAGCTCTTTCTTGAAACAGAGGAGTGTGGGCATTTGGGTTGCTTTTTCTGGGAGATTATTCCATGGTTCTACAACTCCCTGGCTGAAGAAAAACTTTCTGGTGTCGAGATTTGGTCTTGATTTGGCTAATTTCTGTGAATGTCCTCTGTTACTGGTGTAAGTTGCTTGCCTGGTTGTATCTTGTCAATCTAAGGTCACCTCTCTCCCGCCTTTTTTCCAGTGTCGTTAGATTGAGGCTTGCAAGTCTTTCTTCGTAAGGTTTGTTCTTTAAGCTGGGGATGAGTTTTGTTGCTCTGTCTTGCAGTCTCTCAATTAGCTTCTTGTCCTTTTCTAGGTGAGGACTCCACACTTGCATGGCGTAATCTAGATGTGGACGCACTAATGACTTGTACAATTTCAGAATTATCTCCTTTCCCCTATATGTGAAGTTCCTTTTAATCATTCCTAGAACCTGATTACCTTTCTTTGCAGCTGCAGCACATTGTTGGGATGTTTTGAGAAAATGATGAACTATAACACCAAGGTCTTTCTCCTGTTTGGTTTCTTTGAGGTTGGTGTTTCCCATGTTTCTGGCGATTCTATTCTTAAAGTGGGCTGAAAACTTGTATTACGGGCTCACCTTTTTCACAGAGAAGTGTTGAAAAGTTCTAGGAATTGTGTTGGAGTTAAAAAAATCTCGCAACCTAATGTTGGGGTATCAACTTGGTTTACCTATTTTGCATTGCGAGCTAGAATTCCAGACACCAATTGACATGTGTACCGATGGATTGGATTGCTCTTGATATGAACCCCCATTTAAGGTAATATAGTCAGCTTACCTATTTCACACTGCATGCCAGAGTACCCAGACACGCATTGACACGTGTACTGATTGATTCCATCTTGACACGTACCCCCGTTATGACAGGGGTTATAAGCACACTCGTCGACATCTGAAAGTAAGCAATAAGTTTGAAAAAGTCAATCGGTTTGTAGCTCTTTTAGTTGTAGGAAATTTGAATCACAAAAGTTTATATCTTTAACTTAAACAGCTTCGACCCGGTGTGAAAGGAATCTTAGTCCCCTGAAATGGAAGTCCGCCTTCCATAGACCATAACGGAGTAAAGCGTGAAACTAATGTTGCGTGAGAGTTGTTAGCTTATACTTTACTGTACAACCCGGACAATAAGAACGGGAGACTTACATTCCTGCTACACCGGTGCTTCGACAGGCATTCACTAATGAACTAGGAATCGAAATAGTTATGACAGATGCAAAAACGTCACATATTTTAACTAACAAGTAATTCAGCTCATTCCATTAAGAGTTATTTAGGACATTTTGAAGAACGGTACATATGCCAATGTGAAACGTATGCCACAATACGTAACTGCAAATCAGTGTTCCCTCTAAGGATTTTGACTTTGCGCCAGCGCGACATAAAAAAAAATACATCTCGCCATTGCCAATTTCTTTGCGCCAGAGCGACATAAAAAAAATACATCTCGCCATTGCCAATTTCTGAAAGATCATCTTAAACATGAGAGTAATTTTAAATATTATCTGAATAAAACTGACATAAGTGAACTTTTTGTATAACCAAAACCCTATTTTTGACTTTTTGTTTAGAGAACCCCTTACTTGCGCCATTTTTTTCGAGCTTCTGCGCCAATTTCGCGACATACGGCCTTAGCGGGAACACTGCTGCACATCTCAATAAATTGTGTTCACAACATACGTACGATGACAACAATTGGTATATCTATTATCTAGTTTTATTTTAGTACTTTGGTTTGTCATCTTATTTATCAAATAATGTATGACAATCAAAACTATCTTGACACTACTGGATTTTGTTTTGTTTTGATTATTTTAGAATCGACTTTCTGCAGGTCCCTACTTTTTGATGTCATGCTTATTTTAGGGAAAAACATACCAAAATCTGTAAAAGTAAAAACGCATGTATGTGCAAATGTGCATTGTAGATATACACCCATACCCATTAACCGTCTAATTTCACTTAACTTCACTATGTTTTTACTAATATGCAGTGGCGTGCCCAGGATTTTTTGAGTGGGGGGGCACAACCATCATTTTCCCCCGAATGACCAATAGAGGCAGAAGGGTAAAATGTGATATTTTTAGATTTTTTTTGATAATGCGCGCATAGCGCGCGAAAAATTTTGCAAGTTACGCAAAACATGGCAAAATTTGACTGAATATTGACAGAATAC
>JXSR01S073557.1:68410-80016 GCA_000969725.1 Ophiothrix spiculata
TCCCGTTTTTTGGCCTGTGAGGGCAACACAACAATTTTTTTTTGGCCTTATGCTTGATCACATTTGAAATAACTATTGCTGAGGTGGGTATATATTTACAATAAACTAGGTGTTGAAAAGCAAACTGACATTCTTTCCAAGTCAAACACGAGTGAAAATTGTCACTCTTTTAAAGATTGGTCACTGATACCGCTCTTTTGAAAAGAGCCATATCAGTGACCAATCTTTAAAAGAGTGACAATTTTCACTCCCTCAAAGAGTGAATTATAACTCTATAAGAGTGACATTTCACTCTTTAAGAGTGAAACCCCGTTCGATTTCACTCGAAAAGAGTGAAATGTCACTCTTTTGGAGTTAAAAAAACCACTCTAAGAAAGAGTGACTGCTCACTCTTTTCTTTTAAGAGTGTAATAATCTTAATGAGGTTTAATGTACTAGTTTATTTTTAACATGTAGATAAACTGAAACTAAAATTCACGGAACAACAATCAAACAGGCGAGGGTGACTCTTCCCCGTACTTGGGTGCTCGAAATTATACAACTATCAGGCTTATATCTGCGGGTACCTACGGTAAGGTTGAGTTAGCTGTACATAAATCTCGCGGTAAGCGTATTATCCTCAAGCATCTTTACAAAAATTATACAAGATTACAAGAGTTTCAACGAGAATTTTGCATCAGTTGTTAGCTGTCTTTACATCCAGCTAGTATTGTTGATTATGACGATCCTTTTGAAACAAATGAATCCTACATACTTGCCCAGAGTACGCTCAATATGGTGATTTACTGGACGCAATACCACCACATCAAGGTTTGGAAGAAACAAAGGCTAAATCATGCCTAATAAAAACTGCATCTTCTCCGGGCATCTTCCCTTGACTTTCTTCATAGGCGTCATTTATAGTACACAGTAATGTTAAACCTGACAATATTCTTGTGTTTGACCGGGATATGTAAGTCTGGTCAGCCTATTTTTGAAAAACACAACGACGAGGGACATTTGTAAGGAAAAATTGCCCAATATCCCCTACACGTCGCCAGAATTATTTCAGGCCGTAAAAAAATGAAAGCTATACAGCCCAACTCTTTCACGATGTATGAGCATTTGCAGTACCATCCTTCTGTGTTTTGATAGGGACATTTCCTTAGGATCGAGCTGATAATGAAGACATATCCTGTAGAGACTTTTTCAATTGGCAAAAGAGAAAAACAACAACAATCGCATCAACTTGGAAAAAAACTAACGCCAAGATTCCATCAGTTTTTCAGAAAAATATTGGAACCAAAGACTGATAGAAGATGTAGTGTATCAGAAATTAGTAAATATCTTCGTGATACTTAGGTGAAATAAAAAGCAAAGCCTAGCTGCAACTTGGTTACAACTTTGGAGGAACTCGATACCGAGGACAGTTTGAATGGCAATTCAAACCAAGCTGCCATGAAAGAACTTCGGAAGATGTTAGAAGATCACAGAGTGGTTACTGCCACTGACAATAGAAGCAAAATGAAGCGAACTGAGCAATGGTTGCATTCTTACTTCGAGTAATGTTTGCAAAATAAAGATCAAAGGAACCGTCAACCATTTGATTGATTTAGGTATTGATTGATTGAAACAAAACAAGTTATTGATTTAAAACACAAGCATTTTAAAATAAGCTAATGATAATGAAGCATATACCAGGTGTCACAAAAATGTTACATGTAGAAAATTATCGTTTGCAAAACTTGGTTGAAATAAAAAACAACGTCTTCTTGCAACTTGGTAACAACTTTGGAGAACTCGATACCGAGGACAGTTTGAATGGCAATTCAAATCAAGCTGCAATGAACTTACTTCGGAAGATGTTCGAGGATCACGGAGTAGTAACTGCCACTGACAATAGTAGCAAAATGAAGCGAACTGAGCAATGGTTGCATTCTTGCTTCGAGTAATGTTTGCAGAATGAAGACCACAAAAACCGTCCAAGATTTTATTGATTTTGGAATTGATTGAAACAAAACATGTTGTTGATTTAAACATATGTATTTTAAACAGGCTATGGTCATATTGAAGCATATACCAGATGTCCCCAAATCGAAACATAACTTGTAGAAAATATCTCAATATAAGGTATTGTTACTCCAATGCTACATCAGGTATCAGAATAACACCATCCAAGAGTTTATTTATTCATATTCACGGTATAAAAGGGTCGAAAAGGGACGAACTAACAAAACGGGACAAAGAAGACTGTATGTTTTTGAGGAGATTGTAAATTGGAACGCGATTTGACAATGCAAGACTCCCGGGCATTACCACTAAGAGCAAGGCAGTCCGTCATGTTGTTCATTAGTGACTGACATAGTGATGTGAATAGGATGGGTATAATTTCATTAAGCTTAAGATATTAAAATTCTGTCGGGAGTATTAAATTAACATCATGTGGTGCAAATTAAACAAACATATTCTAACACCCACTGAATGAGTGTTCATTAAACACATAGAGGTCGAGGGTGTTGATTAATTAACACCATCATTTTTTTTGTAATAACACCAAAGGGTGTTGATCGACCTCTCAGAATACCGCCTCGGCATTGAGATCAAACTTTGCAGTGTCTTTACAGATATCTTGATCGGTTAATTGACGATCTTGTCACCTTTTGTTGCTAACGGGCGCAATGAACTTCGGCGTAGAATTGCCAATTGCAATTTTCTTCGATATTAAAATACAATTTTATTCTCTTTGAGGATATTCATCTACAGATATTGACAAGAACCCCTTTTTCTTTTCCATTTAGCTCTTCAATAATCATCAATTACACATTGCAAAACTAAATCTGGTTCAAACATGTTTGCCCAAGGCTAGAGATGTCAATGTTATGAATTAATTATGAAATAGCAGATGGTAAACTACGTAGTTAGAGAATCACCCTGTAAGATTTTACCACAAGTATATACTTGCTGCTCAGATCATCTATTAAAAACTGCATATGTCGACATTGAAAGGGAAAATATGTAATTTTGAAATAAAATCCAAAACAAAACAAAATCGCCCCCAAAAGAAGAAAAAATAATCTTCCAACCTTTAAAAATTGTGCGTCTCCAGCAAATAATAAAGCTATGTGTGAAACGACAGCTTCTCATTTGCTTAACACTTTTCAAATAAAAAAATGATATTTTGCAAAGATGATATACGGACTAAGAAAGGTCATAGTTTCAGATCAATTTGAACATTGAAAAATGTAATCACATAGACATTAATTCAATTTAATTTAAAGCTTAAAACTAAAGAAACCAAAATTAGGTGCATAAAAAAATAAAAAGCTTGTAGTGCAGATTTCATAAGATTGGAATTAGAGCCGTTTAAATCAACATCCACTGAAATCACGAAAAGAAAGAGAGAGAGAGGCAAAAAAAAAAAAAAAAAAAGAAAAAAAAAAAAGAAAGAAGAAAAAGAAAAGGAAAGCAAAGCAAACCCCTAGGAATAGAAATATCGTTTTAATCTGTCCACATGGGCTAAAACTAGAGCATTATTTATATTCGGGAAACATTATAAACAAAGAAACTTATCCATTAACACGTTTTATTGTATAACAGTAGTTTCAGGTTGAGGACAAAATATACTAATAATGTACTGCATAGTATAACAGCAGTGTCAGGTAAAGGACAAAATATACTATTAATTTGCTGCATAGTATAAGCAGCAGTTTTAGGTAAGGGACAAAATATACTATCAATTTACTGCATAGTATAGCAGCAATTTTAGGTTCAGGACAAAATATACTATCAATTTACTGTATATTATAACAGCAGTGTCAGGTAAAGGACAAAATATACTATTAATTTGCTGCATAGTATAAGCAGCAGTTTTAGGTAAGGGACAAAATATACTATTAATTTACTGCATAGTATAGCAGCAATTTTAGGTTCAGGACAAAATATACTATCAATTTACTGCATATTATAACAGTAGTGTCAGGTAAAGGACAAAATATACTATCAATTTACTGCACAGTATAATAGCAGTTTTAGGTTTAAGGACAACATATACTATTAGTCTATTGCGTAGTATAACAGCAGTGTCAGGTAAAGGACAAAATATATTATTAACTTACTGCATAGTGTAACAGCAGTTTCAACTTAATGACAAAATAGCACTTCTAGTATTAATCTACTGCATAGTATAACATATACGATTCATCAAGTACCATTCAAAGGAATAATATAAGATTGTATGAAAATATTTTGCCAGACAAATCCAGATATTACTCACATTTCTTTAGCTTTCGACCTCTCGAGCAGTGGGTTGTGATCAAGACTCTTAATCATGAGGTCGAAAGCTAAAGAAATGTGAGTAATCTCTGGATTTGTCGGACAAACTCTTTTCATCTAGTTTGAACAATCCTACAAATGCATATATTCAACACAAGATTGGATCACAACGTAATATGCAATCTTGTGCATGCATAATACTTGTAAAGAGTGTATCACCGCAAGCTAAAATGTACATTAGTCACACTTTAATCAAATAAATTACGCGTAAAAGGTTCATAATCAAATCCTTTGTAAAAACTTGGAGAAATAAAATATTTCTTTTAGGTTGATTTGTCATAAGAAGACAGCTTAAATTCATATAATAATGACAGACTACAATGATATCTGAATAAAAGGGCTTCAAAATATTTCAGAGACGTGAGTTAGTGCTATGCGCCATTTGTTTGCATGTTAGAGTGTGGGTAGGTCTTACAATATAACATTACCAGTGATTGTGACTTACAAAAAGGAGAGAATGACTATTGTAAATCTTTAACTAAATTTAAAACATGAATCGGTCTTATGCGCTCGCTCTTAGGTAGGTATACGGACTCTTAAGCTTGCCTTTGGTTCTATTCTTTACTGTAGGCATATGTATAAACGGGTTTGGGAAATTTTGAACAGATAGTACTCATAGTACTAAGCTCAGACTAAGGTGACAGTTTTCTGTCTTAGTTGCAATGGCCGTATGTAGTAAATACTTGCTAATAGATGAAACACTTATGGTTGAGAAAATAGGGCGAAATAAAACAACTAGTGTATATGCATTCTTCTCAAAGAGTAATTATGTAGAAACACGGTTTGGGGAATTGTCTTAACATACACTACTTTTTGTGCTTCAGTTACAAGAGTAAAGTACTTTTTGATTAATAAAGTCTAACTTGTCTCGTAGCATCGAGTGACATGCACTGTCATAATTTACACATCTCGGTTATTGGAACCAAAATTGCTAACTTTAGATGATTGATATGAATTTTTATGAAAAAGAGACAATCTATTGAATTCGGTCGCCACAGTTGTAACGTTGGTGTAAATACCACGATAACTTTAAATCGTTGTAACTGAAAAAGCAAATGAGGGGTGCTCTGGCAGGAAATGAGAGGAAAGTCGCAATTTTCAAACTTGAGTTTATGACATATCTTAATTCTCTATGATCTCAGCTTTTGAATGATATATAATATGTCACACGTTCTTTCTCCATTCTTCATTTAGATATCGAAATCCAAACCAGTCCACTGAATATATTGCAACAAAAGTTAGCTGTAATTCGATTTCAAAGATTCTGATTACTACAGTGTATAATAGCAACATGCAATCAATTAACCATGAATAATTGCACTTCCCGGCAAAGTTGACCTTCAAAACTTTAGTTATAAGTAAACGTTTATGCATGAAGGTGTTTTATGTCAAAAAATGAAATTTGACTTTTTCACCCTATTTTTACTTTAGATGCCATTTATTCAAAAAGTAGATTTGCGACTTTCCTCTTATTTTGTCAAAGCAGCCCACAAATGCATTAATTGGTACGCTGAATATAAATTTAAACCTATTCCGACATGTAGTTCCTGATTAGCTCAGCAATAGTGCCGGTGTATTGAAATACAGCGTCCGTGTGACCGAGTGTCCTAGTTACTATTCAATTGTGTAGAACGTACTTGTACATGTGCGATAAATAATTCATTAATTGCGACTTATTCCGTTTAGTTCGATAAATTTAGACCCAGACTTCTGGTTATGGGAGACACCCGGTCTTATATTACACTGTAATGAAATGTAAAAGTAATCTTTGTCCCCCTGAAATGGTTTCATAGACTATAACGGAATAAAGAGTAAAACTGATGTTGCGTAAGAGTTGTTAACCTATACTTTACTGTACGACCGGGACAATGAGAACGGGGGACTAACATTCCTATTACATCGGATTCCCGCGGTTCGATTTCTACCCAAGGTAAGTAGGAAATTCTGAATAAAACATTGACGGCAATCACCTTTGACAATAAGAAAATGAACAAGAAAAAAATCAGATGATATTTTAAAAAGATCCTGCTTTTCGGATCACTTTGATCAAGAAACACGAGAAAGGGTAAGCTCATTTTTCATTCCGCTTTTGGGTCATAATTGTCCTCTCATCTCATATTTAATCCTGACTATTTAAGAGTGGAGTTCATCATGAAATAATCACTCTCCTTGCATTCATTTGGATTTTTTACCCATCTGCTATTGACATAATTTCATATATTAAAATTCATAGACAAACTTAAATACTTCTTAAATATATCCCCTGTGACATATGATTTAGGGACACTAAAGACAGTGCTATTTATATTCATATCAGCAGTACGTGACTCTTTCTATAATTCAAAATTTTGATAGCTCTAACAACAATATTGCAGTAAATTTATCTTTACATTGAGGAAAATATTAGATTTAAGTCCACAAAGCCACGAAAAATGGACTAGTCATTCGTTTACAATTTTAACTTCAAACTAATTGTTATATTTATAAAAAAAAATCGATCAGAGTTTAAAATATTCTTCCTAGAATAATATATTTCAAACATATGTTAGCGCCAGAGACATGTTTTTTTGGTTTATTAAAACAGACATTACTCACATAGACTTGGGTGACAGTATTTTGCTTTGATAAATAAAGTCTTACTTACCCTGTAAAGAAGTAGAAAAAATATCATATCTGGTGACAAGGTCATAATTTACACATTTTGATTGAATTGTACTGATAAACATGTAATATAAGTTATTAACTTGACTAAAATAAAAACTATTACAACAAAATAAGTTCATCATGAAATAATTATTTTGAACTTGGGCCCTCGATCTCATATTGACAAATGGAGCTGAATAAAGTTGGTTTACTCTTAGTTTTTAGGTAGGGTTATTCAAATGAAGCTGAATCATGTTTTTAAAATTGACCAGTAACTGATTATCTAAAAAACACATAAACATATGTGCAAATTTTCAAGTGATTTGGATAAAAGGTGTAGATTTGTCTAAACTTTGAAATTTTGGTAAAATTTCATGTCGTGGGTTACCTTTGACCTTCAATTGTTACCTTCAACTAAGTTTGATGCTGCAAATTTGGTAAAAAATTGTAAATCATATGCATAGTTTGAATTGAATCTGACATATAATATAATAATCAATTATTTTAAAAAGGTGTATTTATCAGAAATCCAAGGTACACTGCTCCCTTAATTAAAGAAATCTTTGACTTTTCATCATTCAAAAAGGCTCTCAAACACCATCTTGCTGATCAAACCATAAATGCTGAGCTCAAGCACATGCATTTTTTAAAATTAAATTCTAATTACCTTAATTTTTGGTTTCCCCAGTTTTTTCCTACATGTGTCTGTTGCCTCAATGTTTCATGCTTTTATGTTTTATTTTGTTTGTTCCAATCCTGATTTTAAGGACCCCAATGGAATTAAGTCCTTTTAAAGGCTTTTTGGACTATCCTAATTGGTACTCTTGGTTTTTTACCATTGTCTCATTTTAATAAATAAATCTTATTAATGTATATTATTATGTGCAATATTTCATATACGTATTGTATTGTATAATTTTACATCTACATGTATGTTTTTGTTATGTATTGCGTTCTTAATAAATGATGAAATGGAATTAAAGGGGCATTGGACACAATTTTGAAATTTTGTTCGTAGATGATTTACACTTCCTATGTTAGAAAATAAGTTATTATCAGTTACCAGATATCAGAAAATTTTGATCAAAACCTTCAAAAAAGTCAAAAATTTGAATTTTATTTTGTTTGTTGATTTTTGGTATGAGGCTATTCTCTAAACGTATTTATTGATGCTATACAATGGCAAAGAGCAAAGATTGGTTTGTAAAACATTTCTCTCACATCATAGATTGCAGATAAATCAAAAGAAATTAGAAATTTTCATTAGATCTCCTGAAAAAGGCAAATTCTAAAGTTTCAACTATAGAGGGCAGTATTTATCGTTGTCGACAACGATAATTAGAAATAATAGAATATATAAATATTTTGATATATATAGGGTTTGAATTTGACAATGAAACTTTGCATGCTGTAATTATTACTGCTAATACTTCAAATGATGCAAAAATCTCAAAATGTTTGGGGAAAAGTTTGGGGATGATGCTGAACTTGTCCAATGCCCCTTTAAATGAAATCCTCCTCCTCCTTGCATTCACTAGGATTCTCTACCCACCTGTTATTTGACACAATTTCATATCAGATTCTCATTTGAAATCCATAGACACACTTAAATAATTCTTAAATATACCCCTGCGGCATATGACGTATCAACATAAATACGGTACTATTTTTTGTTCGTATCAGTTGTACGTGACTTTTACAAGAACTGTAAACGGTGTACCTTTAACAACAATATTAGAGCAAAATCATCTAAATCTGTAGAAAATTGTTATCAGATTTACATGCACAAAGACACGAAGAAGGGTTTAATAATTCCGCTCTATTTTGAACTCCAAATTGGTGTGTGGGTGGGGGTGTGTAATTCCACGGTCACTCGTATTACACCTTTTTGGACGTTTCTATAGTCATGGTGCTGTATAGCATTTTATCATAACACTTCAGCTGTTCCATTCTTATTGTGAAGATACTCAACACCCTTATTTGAGAAAAAAATACTGATATTGTTACCCTAAACGCCATTTCTATCGATTATTTTGAACATTTTAACCTATTTTTGTGCCTAAAATTGCCATTTGGGATCTCAGAACATACGCCATTTTGATTTAATACAAGCTTACAATACAATCAGGGGGAAAATGATCTTGTTGACACTCCAAATGTTATTTCCTGTTGATTGTAATGATATCAGGCATTATAAAGGATGTTTTGGTCAATTTATTACAATCTTCAATGAAAGATACGAATGAAACTTAAGGCACAGGTTATCTGATTAACACTTAAGTGCATAAGGGGTGTGGGTGGGTGTCCATAGGGACCCTGGATTTTGTTTTTCGCGCCAAAAAGCGCGAAAACTCAACATAACCCAATAAAGCTGTTTTATGTAATTGTCAAGGTAGGGGTTACGCATATTTGGGTGCAAACAAATTTAAATCGGTCGTTTCGTTTTTGAGATAATTAGCATAAACCGGTAAAATGATGGCGCTGTTCGAATTTTGTTTTGTCCCTAAAACCAAAACGAAACAACTTTTGTAAATTTTTATTTCAGCAATGTATTTTTAATTATAATCTGCTATTATGAGCCAAATTTCATTGAAAAATTCCTTTAGGAAAACTGAATTCCAATTTTTGGCAGGAAATTTTTCGTAAAAAATGAAAAGGACACGAATCTGGCCGCCATTTTGAAACGGAATGACGGATTTTTAATTTTTTTTTATTTCATATGAATTTAATTGAGTTGGTGTATCTCTGTGTACAGTTTTAAGGATAAATAATGTAGAGAAGAACATTGTTTTTAAAGCGTTCAAAATCCATATGGACCCCTTTTGCACTAACGGGATTCTAAAACACCTTATGCACTTAACGAATTAACGAGCTAACGAATTTCCCTTAGAAGATAACTCGTTTGATAGTACAACTCAAATAGCTAAAAGCGAAGAGAAACCTGATGATGCCGGTGTATTGTTTCCTCATATACCTCACTTCGCCTTTCAAAATACCCCCAAATACAAAAAAAAAATACTTTAAAAAAATAAATGCAGCTTAAACATACCCACGTTTTTGCTTTAAAAAAAATAAAAAATACAAGTTGTACATGTTACAATTAATAGTTACAAGATTAAAAAGAGAAAACCGTATTACCGTATTAAAACAAAATTCCTAAACAGATCATAAATTCAGTAAGATAAAATTTGAGGTTATATTATAAATAACTCTCTTAGAAGATAAGAAAAATAAAGATATCGAAATGTAAATGTAGATTTTATTCCACAATCTGACAATAGTGGAATCGAGAAAGACGATCTTATGCTCATATTATTTAGAAGATACCGCAGAGAATGATCCAAATCATATTATTTGTTATGAATTATTGATGGAAAATTTAACTAGGTACATAATGAAACAGCTGTGACCAAAGAAATTAAAAATTAATAATTAATGGGCTCACCATACTGCTTTATTGAAAACAAACTATGTTGGTATTATCAGATGATGTTAGCCAGAAACTTAGTACGATTGCATACACTTAAAAATAAAATTTACTTAAATAATAAAATATTTAACAAAATGTATAAAGCTAGAGTTTTAAGAGGGTTCTAACAAAATCGAAATATTTTTTGATCATTTTTAGAATATTAACAAATACTCGTAATTGTCTTGTATAGAATAGAAAACTCATACGAAATACAAATAAAGTTTAATTAGGTGAACAGTTGATCTATCAAGATAATGATATATGTTAAATATCTTACACATATAGATATATGATGAAATCTTGGGGATTAACACTGGTGATGAAAGACTTTAGGCAATCTTATAATAGTAAAGTTATCCGGGAAAGTTATACTCTGTTTAAAATTCGCATACAGCGGTACTTGCATTTTCTAAAATATTTTTACAAACTTCTAATGGTCTAATTACGCTACTTTGCAAAACAACTGACAACCTATACCGTATATCATGTAGACTGACTTGTCAGTCCATGATTCACATGAATATGGACTGGGCTCCATTTGACTCAATGTTAATTTTGCCAATTTTATGAAGTATCATGAAAAATATGAGAAATGTGCTCTTGCACACCTTTAATAGTGAATTACTAAAGCCCTAGGCCATGGTAGTCAAGGAGTTGAAACACAAACTTGTAAAATGTAATGATCATTTTTATATAAATGTATGATCAAAGTACACATTTTGATTTTTTCAATCAACAAACACTTCAGTGGATGGTCGTTAATATTGTTTATATTAAGACATGAGTAATCTAACATAAAGGGGATGTCAAATAGCAAACAAGTCAACTGCTAATTTTAGCAGGTGAGATTGCATGCGTTGCATAGGAAAAGCTGTCAAACCGTAATGGCTGTTTAATATTAAACTGTGATATAGGCTGTGACTAGACTGACTTGTCAGTTCATATGATTTACATGAATATGGACTGACTGGGCTCCATAATTTGACTCATGGTTAATTTTACCAATTTTTTTGAAGTCGCATTTTGAGCAACTCACATCATTAAAAATGTGCTCTTGCACACCTTAGTTAATTGCTTTAGTCATAGGCCATGATAGTCAAGGAGTTTACCAAACATAAACTTGTGAAAATTCATGATCAATTTTATGTAAACAAACACCTAAAATTAAAAAATGCATGAT
>JXSR01S073558.1:22722-37022 GCA_000969725.1 Ophiothrix spiculata
GTGTCTTCATGGACCTCTCCAAAGCATTTGATACTCTAAATCATGACATACTTTTAAGCAAGATGGCAAATTATGGATTTAACGGAATTGTTTTGCAGTGGTTCAGGAATTACCTTTCTAATCGTAAACAGTTTGTTGAATACAATAATCATAATTCTAAAATTAAATCCATCATTACCTAGGACCCCTAGGATTTATCATTTATATCAATGATATTCCAAATTCTGTTTCTAATCCTTCATGTATTTTATTTGCGGATGATACAAGTGTTCTTGCATCTCACAAGGATATCAAATCACTGAATGATATTTTAAATAGGGGTATAGATAATTTGAGTAATTGGTTTAAGTCAAATAAACTTTCTCTTAACCTGAAAAAAACTAGTTATATGTTATTTGGAAATGGTTTTAAACTATCATTAGATAGCATAGATATAGAACGTGTAAATTCTTTTAAATTCTTAGGTGTTACTGTTGATCAAAATCTCAGTTGGAAGAGTCATATTGATAATCTACGTAAAAAATGCTGTAGTGGTGTTGGTATTTTGTATAAGTTTAACAAATTTCTTCCCGAATCTGCACTCTTAAGCCTTTATTTCACACTTGTCCTGTCACATTTTAATTATGGAATTACAGCATGGAGTGCAGCAGCTGATGTTGATAAAAACAAGCTTCACATTATTCAGAAACGGGCTCTACGGGCAGTCAGTAACAGTACCTTCAGAAGTCACTCTAATCCACTTTTCATTAAATATAATCAACTTAAAGTTTATGACCTTTATAATCTGAATATTGGTTAATTTATGTACAACTATTGTAACAACTCACTGCCATCTTCCTTCAATAATATGTTTAATACCAATAATGATAACCATAACTATAATACAAGATATGCTTCAGACTTTAAATATCCTAAAATCAGAACAGAAATAGGTCGTAAAACCATTTCTTACCAAGGTGTGAAAGTCTGGAATAAAATTCCAAACAACATTAAAACATCTAAAAACAGTAAGTTGTTCAAACATTCTTATAAAAATGCTCTGATTTCACAATATTAAATTTTTCCTTCATTATATTTTATGCACCTGTAATGTTTTAAGATAATTATCTGATTTATTTGCTATTTTATTTTCAAGGAGTCTGGAAACAAACAGGCCCTCGGCTTATTATCCAGTTCTCCTCCACATGTTTTTTGTCAGTATATTGTACCAGATATTTGATTACTATGTACTATGCATTGTGGAAATAAAGTTATGTCTTATGTCACATCTACTACCCAAAATATGATAATTTGTTTAAAAGATTGATTTACGAAGGTTTGTTTTCAGCTACCAGGATCATTACAATAATTGCAAACTACGCCATAGTTTACTCGTTATATTAACGGCTGCAGTATGATTTTTGGTTTCTTACTAGTAGCTGCACTTTAAAAACGTGAAACAGAGCATCGAATTCTATATGTATGTCTTTTTTGTTCAATGTAAATATAAACTCTCATTAACCGAAGACATTGTTAATGACAGAGAGATGTATGAATGCATGACTAACAAAACAAAATATAAAAGTAAATGAATTCAGAATGTTCAAGTAAAACTATGTGCTACAGAAAGTCACGGTTGTTGCATCATCGTATGATGCCCTAGATTTTATCACCATTATAGATATCTTACATGATATTTTGAACAAACACGTAGTTAAACTAGTGTTAAAACGAACATTTGACACGATATATAACTTTAAAATAAACCCATTATATGGTATTACAAAGTAGTGGGGTTATGACCCATCACATGAAGCCAAGTTGGCTAACTTAGCATTATAGCCACGTAATACTCGTTTGAAACATAGCAGATTATAACGCTTTCATTCAAAAACAACAACACCATTTGCATATTGCATAATTAGTATTTTTACTATAATGTGGCAAACTTTGAACTAACTTAAACTTACGAACATCATGACATTATGATGTTTTGACCAAAAGGTGTGAATGTTTGCGTAATTTTTAAGTTGTTCATGAAATTCAAGTAATTAGTTCAAGGCCAATGTTATAGTTTAAAGAGATCGACTCTACCACTGGAAGCCAAAAATGCTGACAGTGAACATGCCATTGTCATGTTTATTTAAATTAATTTATTTAGTAGCTTTGATTTAGAAATAAAAAAAATACTCTAAACTAAGAGGGTTGGAAATATGTTTAGGCTCAAGGCTTTTTTTACACATAATGTTAAATGATTGACAATACATGTATGTTATCCTCTTGTGAATTATTCCCGTTAAATATATTAAGACAGTTTGTTAAATTATAATCGAAGCAAAAAGTGAAAAGAAGTTTTTCTAATTGAAAAGTGTTGTTTATCTCTAAACGTATTGTAATTCTATATGCCAACTTAAAGTGCTAAATTAATTATCAATAATTGAAGAGCACAGTTCCAAAAGGGAATAACTCGACTTTTTGTCAAAATTGAGTTATTGGTACCAATGAGCAGTATTACCCCTCTGGTTTTATGGATTGAAACCTTTTTCTTCCAAAAAAACTTTTGTTTTGATAATGGGTTTTTCTGGTATACTTTACTGTGTGAGTTTGCCCCAAATTGACCGATTTTAGTTCCGAAAGGCATTAACTCAACTAAAGTTTACCATTTTATTTCCAAAAGGGAATAACTCCACTAGAAAATGAATGATCAAAGACAATTACAATTAAACGGAATCTTTCAGATTTCTTAAACAGTTTGCATTTTAGTCACTAGCATTTGTCCTAATATTTAACAATATTCAAAATTAATATAAGTGTCAAATGGGCCTTGAATTAATGTGTATTTTTCTCCCATTTCACATTTTTGGAGTCATTCCCTTTTGGAAACAAACTCTTCAATTGTATAGTCAATAGTGGAGGTTACTTATTCTCGAATAAAAGTAGTATGAGTTGTTGACATCGGCGGAGAGTACTCAACGTTGTTTATTTTGCAATTGTATTTGAAAATGAAATCGTTAAATAAATACTATTAAAATTATTTTTCTGTTTATATAATATTTTTCTGTTTATAGAAGATACATGAAGTGTATCTTTAAAGTATTTTTACACGGTGTTAATGAACATATCAAATTGTTACGTAAAGAAATCAGAATTATAGATTTATCTAAGAAAACTAACTTGTGTGTTAAATTACTTGTGTATTTTAAAGAGGTCATGGTGGAACTGAATCGTTTATCGAGAATATTGTTTATTGCCGATTAATATTAAGTGTATCTTAAGTATTTTAACACTAGAAGTCAAACTTTAATAGGTTAATGTGTTTACTTAAATCAAATACACGGTGTTAATGAAGGTATCAAAGTGTTACGTAAAGAAATTAGAATTGCAGATTAATCTTAGCAAATTAATTTGAGTGTTTAATTACTCGTGTATTTTGAAGAGGTCATAGCAGTGCAGAATCGTTTATCTGGAATATTGGTTTTTTTGTGTTTCAGGAAAGAAAGTTATAACCCAAACAATTTTCAGTTAAAAAATCGAATCCAGTGCGTCTGATTTTATTTAGTTCCTGAGTTACTTATAATACACATGATACTTATAATAATTGTAATTACATCAGTAACTACAAATGAAACCATAGTTGGATTTTGATAAGAGGTATATTTAGTTATATTTTGTAAGAGACTTATACACTTTTGTAAGTGATCTTGTACTGAATATTAATGAGAGCTAGAGACTTACTTATGTCATCACATTTTAAAATATTTATAATTATTTGTCAGATGACGTCATTAAATCAACATTAGCATGTTTATTTCCAGAAGTGTGTTCCATACACCACGTTGTTCATCAAATGATATAAGCATTTGCATTTAACTTGTCAGTGTCATTACTTTAAAAGCTAACTTTGGAATTAAATTTGTAATTTAAAAGCCGTCACCTGCGGCAATGGCTTGATTGTGCAAAGAAATATCACGCAAATGCAATATCTTAAATAAGCATTTGCCTTTACCTTGTCAGTGTCATTACTTTAAAAGCTAACTTTGGAATTAATTTTGTAATTTAAAAGCCGTCACCTGCGGCAATGGCTTGATTGTGCAAAGAAATATCACGCAAATGCAATATCTTAAATTGTTTTCACTGATCAACACTATATCATTTTAAATGTACAGGATATGCATGTTGCGAAAATAAATTAATGTGAGTGTCATTATTTCATTTAATGAATCATTGGTGACAAAGATTAAGCAAACACATCTTGCCTCCTGCTAATGTGATTTTCTTAAGAGAGATTATTAATTTGGAAATTAAACCAGCCTTTCATTAGTAGATACACTAGTAACTACTTCGACGAATGGCTTTTCGGTCATTTACCTAAATCAGGCGCTAAGTGTTTAGGTATGTATTTTGCAGAGTTACAAGATACTTCAACAAACTCGAAGAAAAACAAAAGCAGATGACGAACGCCATATTTTTCCAAATTGATACATGTGTGTTTTTATCTTTATGTTGATTTTGTCACTGGATTTTTTATAACATTCATCATTTGCATTAATGCAAGATACACCGTAAAGATGTAAATTCATTGCAAAAGAATACGGAGGAAGCTGCAAATAAAAGGGATCGCTAATAGAGGAATAACCTGTGTGTCATTTACATTTCCTGTAACTTGTCGCCCTTTTATTCGACAATGACAAATTATTAATGTCTCTGATTAATGACGATTGCAACGGACCTTTTACCATATTACAGATAAAGATTTAGATGTTTGTGTTGTTTAACGTTCTTGTTCAAAGCAAAAATAAAATATGCCAAAAGAGCATTTAATTAAAGAGTAATTGGAAACGTAATTTACAATACATACAAATTTACACCTTGTTATGTATACTTTACAAACAATTACAGATTCGTATTTTTGTCAGCATTCCGTCAATATTTGAATGACTACTATTTGACAGCCTAATTCCACATGATCGAGTGTGTCAAACACTACCTTGCAGTTTGGAATACAAATTATGTTTGTACGTAACGTATGTATTGAAGAAGCTTGGTCCGACTTTTGAAAATTTACTTTTTAGTGTCATACAAAAGATGACCATGAGAGAAGTTTAATTTTCAAATTTCAGCTGAATCGATCAAAAAGTTTTGATTTTATGGGCAATTTCGTATACCACGTTACTGTGTAAAAATAATTATGGTTACCATAATTAGACACATTTTCATACATATCTCTAAAACGTACCTTAGTTCAGCTATAAAATTTTACATGGGGTATGAGAAAAATATGAGCAATATTTTGGAACCAGAATCTCAAAAAGTTTGAAAAAAGTTGAAGCAATCGGACCAAGCTCCTTTAAGGAATGTGATTGATTAAAAGATTGAAACAACAAATCGCTTCCATATATAAGATTGAAACAACAGATCGCTTTTTTTTACGATATTGGCAATAGTTGCTGCTAGTTTTGTTTTTATGTTTTTGGTTTGTTGAATACTTTACTATGTTTAATGATTAAACTGGAAGGTTTATGCAAGGTTGATATTGCATTTATTGTACTTAAAAACAATATGTTTGTTATATCTTTATTATGTCATATATGTTTGTATAATAGATTTGTTGATCATTTTAGTCAAAAATTTAATTAATTAATTTAATAGTTACCCAAATGTATCAGTAATCAAGCTTGGATTCAAACCAGAAATATTTTGTAGAAATAATTAGCCAACGGCTTTCCATTCAATAGTGTGCAAACATAGCAATATTCACTAATAAATAGTTTCCCTTTTTCAAGCACATGGTTTAAATACTTATCGATTATTTTTTGAATATTTCCTGCTGATAATGATGTATATAAGACTTGTGATGCCATGGTACATATGAATATTATTGAAATCAGGGATTCATGAATATATATGTGTGCTGCCGTAGAAAAAGGACGCAAATGTCGGCACCCACATTGAATTAAAAAAACGTCTTGGAGCCCTGTGAAGATATGCTTCCTTTAGCTTTCTTGGTACCAAGTACCAAGTTGGGTTTCCTTGGTGAAAGCAGTGACAAGATGACAAGATTGTAGTGTATCTGATCAATGCTGGTTGTGTACATCAGATATGCCACAATGGGTAACATGTATGAGCCGATAGATTAATTTATTAAATAGACACATTCTTATTAATAATATATTTCGAGATGCGCTTACCTGGTGTATTGAATGGTGTTTTCCTCTTCGATTTCTTTTACAGGTGCAAGTTTAACAAATCAATCCTTGATTCTTCTTTAAAGATCGAAGGATTTTGTCGGTATACAATTTTAATTCCTTGTTTTATAATGAAAAGAAGGTTTTTCGAAATTAATTATCAATTGTAAAGTCAATATTGGAGATTATCCAATGACAAAAAAGATGGTATGTCTTGTGGACATTGGCGGTGAGTACTAACAGTTGTTTACTTTGCAATTGTACTTGGAAATGAAATCGTTATTAAATACTACTAAAATGATTTTTCTGTTTATAGAGGATAAATAGAGTGTATTTTTACATTAAAAGTCAATCTTGAATAGGTTAATGTGTTTACTTAAATCAAAGACAAGGTGTTAATGAACGTATCAAACTGTTACGTAAAGAAATCAGAATTGTAGATTTATCTAAGAAAATAAACTTGTGTGTTAAATTACTCGTGTATTTAAAAGAAGTCATGGGGGTACAGAATCGTTTATTGAGAATATTGTTTTTTGCCGATTAATATTAAGTGTTTCAAAGTATTTTACCACTAGAAGTCAATCTTTAATAGGTTAATGTGTTTACTTAAATCAAAGACACGGTGTTAATGAAGGTATCAAAGTGTTACGTAAAGAAATTAGAATTGCTGATTAATCTTAGAAAATTAACTTGAGTGTTTAATTACTCGTGTATTTTGAAGAGGTCATAGTGGTACAGTATCGTTCCTCCGGGATATTGTTTTTGCCGATTAATATTTTTTCTAAAAGGAATGCATAATTTTAGGTCCTTTTTCAACGTCAATATCATACATAATGATATTGAAATCTCAACTCACTGATAGTCAATCTTTTATTCTGTTTACGAAACAGATATCTGTGATGGATCCGGGTGATGGATACTATACAGTACTCCCTAGGTAGAGTCACTCGTTATTTTGTACCCTATACTGGACCTTTAAGTAATTCGTTTCTGTATTCTATGTAAGGTATAACGTCAATTCATTCTAGATGTCATAGATAGCATAAGGCATTACATTAACATTTCCATTTGTTTCATATTACAAAGTATTAGTCTCCATAGAAAAAATGATTTTACCTTTCCATAGTATGAATGAATTCGTCATAAGCAACCATTGAATTTCCATCTTTTTCAGAACATGAATATGTAAAGGAACATCAAAATTCTTACTTTTAAGAATATCAGCATTCAGTAACTTTTTACTTTTCAGGTAAATTTATGGCGGTTTTTTTGTGTGTCTGTTTTTGAAACTCACTCTAAATATTATTTGTAGTATACATATTTTGATAGTGTTCAGAGGACTTGATAGAGTTTCTGTTTTATCGTAGCGCGAAAATCTTTCGATTATGCAACTGAAGAAATGATAATATTCAATTGAGATAAAGGATGAAGACTAACTTAGCAAAGCTTGTCTGAATAATAATACGGAATGAAATTGGTGGCTACATCAGTCGTGAACTAACGTTAGATAATATTGTTAACATGTAAAACCATTACAACATATGTGAATGCTATGGCGTTTTAGTTTGCGTTTCTATAGGAACTTCTTCGTCATATAATTTATAAATATGAATAAATAAGCTAATTTTGATTATACATTCTTCAGCTAAATTATAGGTCAGTAAAGTTTGAGTATCAAATAACAATCGAAAAATCCATGCTTTTTCATACTAGCATGCAAAATTATATTAAATATATTTAATTTTTTAATTACTTTTCATACTATGTTTAAGAACTTAATGGATTCTTTGCAACCGACTGCTAAGTCGACGAAGTGTGAATTTAGAGTAAATTATTGTTCTTCTGTATTATACGAAAACATTTTAAGAAAGTTATTAACCCAAAACTTGTTTGTTATAATATCGAATCCAATACGTTTTTTTTTATTCAGACCTATAATACACATGATACTTACAAAAACTGTAATTTCATCAATAACTGTAAATGAAACCACAATTGGATTTTGATAAGAGGAACCTTTAGTTATATTTTGTAAGAGACTTATACACTGTTGTAAATGATCTTGTACTGAATATTAATGAGAGCTAGAGACTAAATTATGTCATCACATTTTAAAATACATGTATAATTATTTGTCAGATGACGTCATTAAATCAACATTAGCATTTTTATTCCACGGTATTCATCAAATAAAATAAGTATTTGCAATTACCTTGTCAGTGTCATTACTTTAAAAGCTAACTTTGGAATTAATTTTGTAATTTAAAAGCCGTCACTTGCGGCAATGGCTTGATTGTGCAAAGAAATATCACGCAAATGTAATATCTTAAATTGCTTTCACCGATTAACACTACATCATTTTAAAAGATACAGGCTATGCATGTTTCGAAAATACAGTAATGTGATTGTCATTATTTCATTTTAATGAATCATTGGCGTCAAAGATTAAACAAACGCACCATGCCTCCTACTAATGTGATTTTCTTAAGAGAGATTATTAATTCGGAAATTACACCAGCCTTTCATTTGTAGATACACTAGTAACTAATTCGTTGAATGGCTTTTCGGTCATTTACCTAAATCGGGCGCTTTGTGTTTAGGTATGCATTTTGCAGAGTTACAAGATACTTCAACAAACTCGAAGAAAAACAAAAGCAGATGACGAACGCCATATCTTCCCATTTGATACATGTGTGTTTTTATCTTTATTTTGATTTTGTCACTGGATTTTGTATCACATTCATCATTTGCATTGATGCAACATAAACCGTAAAGATGTAAAAGATGTAAATTCATTGCAAAAGAATACGGAGGCAGTTGCAAATAAAAGGGATCGCTAATAAGAGGAATCACCTGCGTGTCATTTACATATCCTGTAACGTGTCGCCCCTTTTATTCGGCAGTGACAAAATGTGACCCGTCATATTGAAGTATTGAAGTTTATTCTATCATATTAATTAGGTTTCAACATCCAAAACACAAGACAAATGTTTTAAAATCCTAGATGCAAATCTTTTCTCCATTCAGGTTTTACCAGTACAGAAACTTTAAACTCAATTTCTCAGAACAAAACTTTTGTGAATTAGCCCGATGCCTTTTACCAAATTTGGAGGTAACTTGAATCGAACATCAAATAACCAAACGCAAGGTGTCATTTTAAAGCTTAAAATATAATCTTTCAGATGAGATAAAAAAATCAATTTTCATTTTGGATCCCTTGGAAGCATGGTAAACATAGCATTCTAAAAAAATTGGAGTGAGTACTTTTTTGTAAAACGTTTATTTTTGAAATGATATAACATTGATTTGATTTCAAGTGATTATTATTTTACTCAATCGTGAGAGTTTCTGCTATATATAGAAAAAAATAATATTGTCACTGATATATTATGACGAGTATATACAGATATAATTATTGCCTTTTGACCTTGTATGATAGATATTTTAATTGAAAGTGATGTTAACGAGCAACGATAAACTCGGATGCCTTGGAACGATTGTTTTCTACGATATTATTTGAAAAATGTCTAGCAGCTACACTGCAGTACTGACCTCATTAGATAATCGCCTTTTAAAACTTGTCAGTGTTACTAGAATGTCTACGTTCTTCAAAAAGAGCTGCAAGGGGAGAAAAAAACGTCTTTTCTCGCGAAAGCATTCCGACAAGAAATGGACCAAAGAACATAAACAAGAAAATTCCTATGACAACTGAAACACTCTCTTGAACGACGTATCATATTAATTTTTCTAGGATTTTATATATACCTAATGACAAAAAGCAATAGAGGAAGTTTTTTGGTCCTAAAAGTCCTAAATGGTCCTATATAAATATGTGCAAAAATAATTTAGTTTTGGTTTAGTTTTCATGTTTAAACATATTAAATGTGTCATTAGAAATGTTTAAGCTACCATTAAAATGTTATTGCCCAAGATGAATTTTAATCTCCCTTAATACCTCTCCATCTCTTCGCAAATACATCACACATTAATAAAGTTTTCAAGATCCCCTTCCGATGAATTCCCGATGCATCGAGAATGCATCGGGGAATAGTGGGATTAAGTAAAATGATCAAAGGATAACGTATTGAATTATCACTTAAATTCGTGTCGTGGAAAGACATCGGAAATGCATCTGGAGCCACATTGGCACCAGGCTGTTACATTCCAATCAGGGGAATCAATCGATTTTACCAAAATAGAACTAATATCGGTTGAGTCACTATAAAATGAAGCTTCCTGTTTATTGATTTTGACATTTTAATGTTTATATCAATTTAAGTATTTTAATGAATAAAAGGAATAAAATGATATTTCAAAAAAATAATAATAAATTGTCCACAGCAAGGTAAATATCACCATTAACACAAATATCTTTGTTAAAACCACCGATTCCTGAATTCATACACCAAAAGGGAGTCAAGATTACTCTCAAAAGGGAGTCCAGCAATTTTTGAGTCTATGTCAATGTTGACTCAATTTTGGGAGTCATACCATGATTCCCCTCAGGAGTCATTTCAACTCTTTTTGGAGTCACTTTAACTCTTTTTGAAGAGTTGAGATGACTCTGAAAAAAGAGTTATGTTGACTCCTCATGAGACTCAATGTGACTCCTCATGAGTGTCAACGTGACTTCTCATGAGAGTTATAGAAGCTCAACACCCTTTTAAGATTCACTTGACTCCCTTTCGGCTTTCAGTGTAATATTCTTTATATATGGGTACAATAACCTTGTTATAGTGTATTGATATACCGTATCCACTCGTCCAATTCAACTACTCATTTTCTGAATTTAGATCACGTTACAGTTGAGTGCTTTCATACTAGCATGCCAAAATTTGTTAAAATAATTAAAATAAAGTGTTGGTCATAGAGTATAACTATTTGTCAAACCTTTGGAAATGGGGATTTTGTTAATTTAAGGATATTTTCAGATGGAAAATAGTTAAATTAGACGAGTAAATAGGGTAGGAGTGTATAATAAATCATATGAATATAAAATATCGTCAATTCCCCGCTTAGCCAGACCATCATTTCAGATTTGCTCGAAAGAACAGTTTATTTTTTAATTACGATGTTTTATTTCGTTTTTATATTCTTTTCCTTGTTCCGAATATGAATTCATAAAATGTCAAACCATAAAATGTCAAACCATCGGTATTAACTAAAAACAATAATCTGTCAAATATGCAATAATCATAAAGCGACGAGGGCTTACCGCTTCATTTTATGTATAAATTTAAGTATAAAAGGTATGCTTAACATGGTTAATGCAACTATTCTTCGCCAAAAAGTTGACCTTTAAAAATACTGTTTAGTAGTGTGAAAGTGGATATTCGATACATTTAAAAGGAATAAAGATTAAACGATCTTATACATTTGCATATCAGGTACTTTTTTAAGAATTTTGACCTATAAGATTTGCAATATAAATATTATAACAGCTTTTGACATTTTTATAAGATTGGTTTAAAGTGTGTAGTCATAATCTATTTCAATTAAGATGATAGACATTAAAAACTTAAAATAATAACAAAAAAGAAAAATGATTTACATATAAAAATATAGAGATTGTATTGGTTACCCCGTGATCTTGAGATAATATCAGGTGCTTGATTTTGATCAAAAAATATCTGTTTAACAACTATATGTAGAACTACCTGACAAACTATCTACATCTTTACAAAATAAGTTCACTTGTCCGCCCGGGATGCTAAATTATTTTTCATATAGTTAAGTACCAGAGCAACACATTCAACGGCATATATCGTTATTATTTGTAGATTGTAGTTATATTCATCAGTATTAGGGACCGTTCACAAACACTTGTAAGTGGGGGGCCTGATGCAAAAAAAAATTATCGCAATAAATTTTCGGGGCCCCCCTTTTCGACCTTAAAAATTTAAGGGCCCCCCTTTTTGCGACATAAATTAGTGGTCAACCCCATAGAAAAGCATGTAAACTCAATTTTTACTAGAAAATTTGTGGTAATTTTTTTCAGCCGCCCCCCCTCCCCCCTTACGAGGGTGAAAAATGTTAAGGGACCTCCCCTTTTGGCATCAGGCCCCCCTTACAAGTGTTTGTGAACGGTCCCTTATGTCTATTATACATGTGTTATTTTAATCTAATACCAATTTCTCACAGCTAACTAACTTGGAAGTCTGATGATTATAGACTCGCTCGTACAGAGCGCGCACATGTAATAAGGGCTCGAAACGCATTGCTGTTTTATATTTAATCTATCGATTTAATAAAACTTCTATGAAATCGAACAATTTACAAAAATAATAAAAAAAACACCTCTATTTCCCTTAGGGGAAGAAAAAATGTTGCGTCTGGGATGTCCTCACAATAACATAAGATACTTTCAGCTCTTTCACAGTGCTTGTTCCACTAACCCACTCAAAATACATCCAACTAACAATCAAGTTTCACGTATATTTCTTATGTTCAATATTGCATCATTGTGACCAAGCCAGGTCACATTTTAGATAATGGGTCAAAATATCAGTTTCTTACTTTTTGTCATTTTTACAGGGAAAGGCGACAAAAGCGCCCTTAGTAGTAAAATAGTTGACAGACATTTTGAGTTAACTAATGCTACAGCGTGAATCAGGTTAGTAACAATCGCCCTATTCAGGAACACTTGAGTTTCCCCTTATATTGTATCAGAGGGTGTTTCTGACGGTATGGGAGATTTTAAGTATTGCTTCAAACTAATGGATGTTTACTGACTTGTAGAACATTTATCTTTAAGTATCAACATTCAAGGGTTGTTTTGTCCAGACAGGATTGATTGTATGTGCATATTGTAAACAACACCAGCCGTTTCGGTATTTACGTGGGAATATTTACAAAACAAAATACCTGAAACGAGGCCGTGCCACAGAAATATTATCATGTTTCAAATGAGCATGTTTTGATATGTATTATGGATTTGTGTAACTTTATATGTTTTGTACAGACATTATACTTTATTTTGTACAGACAATAACAGAATGGCATAAATAACTTTATGGCAAAATCGTGTGAAAATACCTCGTCATGCCTTTTTTTTAATTACACTATAGAGGAGTGATCGATCCTCACGGGTATACCCAACAGTGATAAACACTCTACAAGGGGTACCCTTACAATGACCAGAACGGGGTTTGGAACAATCATGGGTAGAATACCGGTCCGTTTATATGACCGAAAAATCGTTTTTCTTATTTTCGTTTCGTATCAAAATCAAGAAAAACACTCACAATAGCCGGTTTCTTTGTTTTCAATGCAAGTGTGAAAATCGAAAAAACAAAATCAAGGAAAAGGATGTTTTTCCAAACATTTGTTTTCCTTGCTACAATTTAAACAAGCAAAAAGAAAAATCCTCACAATGTTCGTTTTTCGTTTTTCCAATACAAGTAAGAAAAACGAACAAACAAAATCACGAAAAACAATGTAAATCTAAATACGTATATTCCTTGCTACATTTTAAGCAAGGATATATGAAAAATGCTAACTATGATCGTTTTTCGTTTTTCTTATGCAAGTATGAAAAATGAACATACAAATTTACGGAAAAGGGTCAATTTTTAAACCTTTGTTGTTCTTGCTACATTTTCAAACAAGAAAAAATAAAAATGCTAACAATGTTCGTTTTTCATTTTTCTTATGCAATCATGAAAAAAGAAAAAACAAAATCAGTGAAAACGAGGGTAATGCATTATTTGTTTTCCTTGTTACAAACCTCAACAAGAAAAAAAAAGATGCTGACTGTTATCGTTTTTTCAGTAGCCCTTCAAAAAGCAGAACATAGAAACACGAAAAACGAACATAGTTGCAACAATACCGTATTATTCTTTTTTGTTTTGTACTTGCCATACTTACCAGACCACTGACCCACGTGACGAATCTAACTATAATAATATGGCACGCCGTAGCAGTGCAAAGGTGACAATTTTGTCGATATCACTTCCTTCTGTAGCTAATTTAGTCCATGCACTCTTATGGAGATTGCCACACCCTGAGCAAATACCAGACCGCCCCGCTGACCGCGCACAAAATTATTCATACAGATTTCGGGCAAGGCAGGCCAAATGTAAGGTGTACACTAAATTGAACACACTTTTTTTTCACTAGAATAAGCGCAAAAGATGA
>JXSR01S073558.1:43274-61333 GCA_000969725.1 Ophiothrix spiculata
ATTAAGTTGACCTTTAAAAACAGTGTCTAGAAGTGTGAAAATATATATTTAAAACGCTTAAGGGATGAAAGATTATAAAGTAATGATTTTATACATTTGTGACCGTCTATCCCAAAACAGCCGTAAATGTAGCCTCTTGTCATTTTTCACTTTGTTAAAAATTTGCAAAGACCATGTTATAGAGATTGAACTAACACTTCAATGAATTTCACTCGATTTCAAGAAGTCAGGTTATGGCCCATCAAATATTGTTATATTTTCTGTTGATTGTCCTAAAAATATATTCCGATCATTTCCTTGAACTGAAACTTTGCTGGTGGTAAGAAGTAAGCACAAGTATTGTGAATCTGTCACAAAAATCAATTTCGGCAAATCACGACCTTGTATTTTCACCAGTAGCGCAATATGAAGTTTGCTGCATTTATGGCTCGTTTGGGATGGACGGCCATATTTTGATATTGCAAGTCACTGTTTTTAGAATATTGTGACCTATTATATAATATAACAATAAAAATTATCTTAAATCATTTGTGTTTTAGATTTTAGTATGGCTTTTTTTTTGGTAACATGTCTACCCAAGGGGGTTGTTGCAACCCCACCTACATTTTTGGAACGGAACCCCCTATGAACTTGGTTTTGCTATCAATAGATAAGCATGGTCCTCTCCTATCCATTGATATCAAGATCACAAAAATCACCAGTTACATAATTATGACGTCATAAAGTTCATCCGGATCGGAAAATCGAGACTATGGCATAAATGGCTACCAAATCAAAATTTTGCTATAAAACGTCTAAATAAAGAAATTGCATCGGTATTTTTGCTTATAAAGAAGGGAAATGTTAATTCTAACATACCCTGCAAGTTTCATCAAAATGACTACAACGAATATATAAGAAATTACCCAAATGTTTAGTATCGGTTGCTTTTGCGTTTTTATGCAGTAGGGAAAAACCTTAGGGGGGGTTGCACCCCCCCCCCCGGTAGAAGAGGGTTACAATATATGCAGTACTGTTTTACTTTTGCCTAATGTAACTCAATGAGCTGAAAGCTGAAATAGATTCTGAAATTTATTACTTGTTATTTTAATTTTATTTGGATTCTTTGTAGATGAGACTGAGTTTGCATAATATGTTGTAAACAAATTTGTTTTAGAACAAACACACAAGAAATGAACAATTAAACTATTTAACAAACAGAGTAATTAGAAAAATATTAATACTAAGAGAGAAAAATCTGGAAAGAAAATCAATTAAAGAGAGTAGGGTAACCAGACTACAGTCCACAGTCCACAGTCTGAATTGTTTCCAACAATTGTATATTATCTATTTCTGCTTTGATAATCTTTAATGAAATAGTATACGATGGCTAATTTAATACTGAAACAGAACATACTAGTAATTAATGTTTTCAATGTGTAAATTGGGCGTCATAATTAATAATGTTACATTTTGTTTTTGTTTTTTTGCTAGTGAAAATCGTCATATTCGATTTTTCTTGCATAAATTAAAATGTTTTCTAAAATTACTACTTTCACTTCACAAAAATATGTGAAAAGTGTCAACGGTTTTAATCGAAATAATTATCCCTTTTTTTTTCTTTTTCTTCATAATAAAATTAAAAAGTTAATTTCTTGCTGTGAACAACTTTCAAGCAACTTGTGCCTTACATCAGAACGCATCCGGAACGTGTACGATGTGTTCAAAGTTTAAACAAATTGAATATTTGAACATATCGGATGTAAAAACAAGTGCAAGATACATGCGATAAAGCTAAGTTTAATAAGTTGGTATTTGTAAAATAACACAGCTTTCGAATAAATTGCATGTACTATGTGAACTTTTAAATTATACGTGTTGTAGAGTTGATTGTGTATCATGTCTGTTGACCACTGTTCTCACACAGGCCACTTCTTTACCCAGGATATCGGATAAATTCTCACTCTGCTGCCTGACTAGATCAATCCTAGAACACATTTAATATGTATTAAGCCAACCGTATTGTCAACTCATCTCGTCAAGCAGAGTCAAGCTTCCTTTAATGAAACTGTCAAGTGCTGTTTGCTTGTCGTGTTAAATAAAAGTAATGTTGGACTGGGAATATACTTTGATAAGCATGATGTTATGATGGTGACAGGCTCTTAATAAAGACAGTGTTTTATGTTTTATGTAATCGATAACATCGTTTATCAAATTTGTAAGTTTGCTGTATGCTGGTCAATATTTTTTCCAACAATTGTTATATCACCAGGTTTATATAATCTTTATGGTACAAGTTGGTTATTATTAATACCATAAAAAACAGAACTTAATTGTTTCCAATTTATAAGTTTGATGTCATGATCATAAGTGTGATAAGTTTAATGATTTTTCTAGTAAAATAATTTTATAAAACAACGCAAAAATGATTATAATCAGATTCAATTGTTTTTTTTTTTTTTTTTTTTTTGGTTGTTGTGTCACGCATATATATAAATAATATTCTATTTGGCAAGCGAAATTTTCATGAGGATAAATAGAATGTTTTCATGAACGAGCAGAAATTTAGCTCGCCCTACATTCTTGTCAGGACATGAATGGTTGGGATGAATGGAATTAACTTTATTAGCCTTAAGGATGCACACTTGAAGCAAAGAGCATGCCAAATCTGGAACACTTAGAAAACGATAGCAAATGTATGCTGAAGTCATTCATGCCTCGGTGAAAAGTAAGGTAATTGTATTTTCTTCTAGCATTTACATACTTTATAGAGACATTTTATTGGAATGTTGAATTGAACTTGCACGGCATTAGATGCACTTGTAAAGTCACACTTCCCACAAACATGCTAGGGAGAAGTTTCATTTACTTATTTCCCTATTTAATGTATAACTTGTTATTGTTGTATTTAAGGATGCGGTGAACCGTCAGCAGTTACATCTCGCATGTCAAATTATTTATCCACTTTCGAAAATCTTTAGTTTACATAACATAACATGTCAATGTTAATGAAGCTTCCGATTTCAAGAGAGTCTTTCCCGCGACGACATGATCATGGGTCAAAAAAGGTCAAGGATAGCTCATAACATTTCCAAATGTGCCACTGTTTGCACAACACACACACCGCTTTTCGTAAGTACGCAATTTGGGTTGTGGTACATTAATGGATAAACGAACACTAGCCTGCTGATCAACGTAAACGTGACATAATTTAAATGCCCTTAAAATGTCGTCGTCGCACACACCATACGCATTAAAATCGAAACCTCCTTATTCTGTGTTCGGAAACAGCATATGTTGCCGTCTGGTTTCCGTGGTAACATTCTTTGGAATCAGTGATCGAATTAACATTTATTAGGACTAAAAGGGGAAAATAATGAGTTTTGATTTTTTGCCAAGATGCAACCAATTACGGAAATTTATCGCAATTTTTGTTCAAAACGAAATAAAGTTTTCTTCAACACTAACTAAAATAAACACAGTTTTCAATAATAAAAAAAACACGTTTCTTGCATGTAATCAATGTCGAGGGAGATGTTGGAGAGTGGTCAAACTTGAATATTTTATTTTATCTCTCAAATATTAGGAATATTCTCTAATACATCATATACCAAATGATGGAAGCTTTAGGGTGCATAAAATGTTTTTTCACAAGATATATATTTTATATTAATACTCAGGTGACTGCAAGAAAATGTCATAAGGAAAGGTGATGTACAAGAGATCATTTACCTGAAGATCATACAAAATTTACTCGAGTTGAGAGCTTACTCGTCAGACAGCGTGTAATACATTACCTCTGATCCTCATGAGATTTCACTACTTAAAAGAGATAGTATTCGTGATATTTCATTCTAACTTCTCGGGTTAGAAATTACTTCTTTTTCTACAATATAATGGATCCAGCATAAAAGTTCAGTAAAAATCATGCTGCCTCATGAAATGACTTTATTGTTACCATTCTGAAATAGCTTGAAATGATGGTTCATATTTTACTTTAGGATTTGTCAAGGGCAGCGCCATTTAACCCTTTCTCTTTTTAACAATCATAAAAGAATATTCAAGGCACACGCTACTAAATCTATATCGCATCAAATTTTAGTCCGCTCACAGTCCAATATCAATCGTATACAATATACACTGCAAATTTTGCCGAACACCAGAAACTAGTGTTCTGAGGCATATTTTGACACTCACAATATATTCGCGATTCAAGAAAGCTCCTACTTCAAAGTTTCAGAAAAATTCAACATTCAACTTGACAGTTTCAAACATTGAAATTTGAACACGGGCGTTAGGCATCCCAGGTGTTCAAAAGTATAAACTTTCGAACACCGGGATTAAAGAATTTGTTTCTTTATTATTAAATCTTACACACAAAGTAAAGTTTCCAAATTAATGGTAGTGTCAAATGAATATGCCAACTAAAAATGAAATGTAGCACGTACATTGTGGTGATGTCAACTGATTCCATAATCAACCTACATAAAAGTTACCGTAGTAATGTTGTTGATGTGATTGGGATGTGTTACAAGCTAATGAATAAGTCAGACGTACCACCTGAGTCCATGTTTAAAATATAGGTACTCGGGTTTGTTGTGCATCCTGATAAGAGACATAAAGTTTAAGCACTAACTGACAAGCATATTGATATCCTTCATGTCTTGTGTACAAGTTTAAAGATACAATTCTAAAAAACTGAAGTATTGGAAATTGAAACAACAAACAATTTTGCATACTGAATGTATGGTTTTGTCAGACTCTTAGAACTTCCTCGAAGGATCATATTCATGATAAACATAACTAAAAGAGACAGTCCAAACAAGTCGTAATATTTTGTTTTTACTAGTCCAGTGATAATTCCATTCTAAATAATAAAGTTCGTGGATTATTACAAAGCCAGGGTCAGTATTTTAATTTACCTAAAATACGTCTGAATCATTTGAATGTTCTGAGTGTGCATACCTATTTTCTTAAATCTCTTTTTATGATAATATATCATTTTTATGTTTATTAATATCTTTTCTCCATGATATATTATAGGAGTTTCTTCAGCTGTAACCTGATATATCGGCTGAACTGCTTTCAAGCGTTAACTTCTTGATGCAGCATTACAAGTATCGCTTTCGACACAATACATGTCTAGTGCTAGTTCCTTCTTTCACTTTAAGAAATTGAAACCTGGTAATGGCAAACGATAAATATTTTTAAAGAAAAGTAGGAGATGTGTTTCATCAGTACGTTATTTTGTGTTGCATGTACATCTTATTAGATTAAATAAACATATAGCATGTATAAAGTAGAGGGTATCTTTTGACAACTTCTTTCACTGTCATATTTGCTTTCAATTGGCAATATACCTAATTCCTCATTTACTCTTCCACTCTGGTTTATGTATATTACGGTATCAATGTAGCTTACACGTTACCACAACATTCTAATTCCGATGTTTAAAAGTCAATGTCTTTTCTTCCTACAAAATGCATGTGTTAACTTATTCATCAAAACAAAAAATCCAGGAGCCATTTTTTGGGCTATTCTATCAACAAATGAAATTGAAAGTATCATAATACTTCAGTGTCATTAAAAAATGTTAATTTAATAGTAATGTTGTGAAAGCAATCTAATAAAATACTAATACCACCTGAGACAATAAAGAGAATGTCTCTTCTCGTGAGAAGTGTATAGAAAACATCAACCTTTATCACAAGATTTCAAAGATTCGATTAAATAGTTTACGTTTTTTGAAGGAACATTTACATATTGAACGTCACTAAGAACCACATATCTCTTCTACATAAGTTAGTCTTGTATAAGTGCCTTTTCAAATGAAATGTGTAGGTCTAGTAATTTAGTGTAGTGACCTACTAGTGACCTCAAAAAAACCTTGAAAATTTGGTATCTATGTATTGTTCATTAATATTTTGTAATATTAATAGAATAGAAACGAAATGTATGCCGTATATTGCTCAAAGTTATGCAATCAAATAACGGATTGCACACATCACAGCTATATATATATATATATATATATATATATCGCTATATGCAGCGGTGGAAATACCCACATGATAGTCAACCCAGGGTTAGGTAACCCCGGGTTGCCTAACCCAGGATTGTCTTCCACTTAGGATCCTATACGTAGAACATGAGAACATACTATTACTAATAGTGTATAGCAGGTAAATCATAATGTACTCAATTGTTTTATAGCAGGTTGTACAATGTTCTCCCTTGGTGACCTTTACTTGCATAATTGGCAACCTCAGGTTGTTAATTAAGTTCATTAGTCAACCCAGGGTAATCATAGTCAGTTGAATTACAAACTTGAAGTTATTAGTGAAGTTATTTAGTCAAACAGCATATTGAGCCATATTTTATAGCAGGTTATACTTTGTTCACCCTAAGTGATCTTTATTCACATAATTGACAATTTGAAGTTGTTATTGAATTTCATTGCCAACCTAGGGTAATCATAGTTGAGAGGATTTCTGATTTCCCATACAGTCAATATCATATTAGATGAATCACTTCTCTGAACAACGTTTTTTGCAACAATAAGCCTGCCAAATGAACTTCACTAATAACTTCAAGTTGTTAATTCAACTGACTATGATTCCCCGGGGTTGACTAATGAACTTCATTAACAACCTCAGGTTGTCAATTATGCAAGTATAGATCACCCAGGGTGAACATTGCACAACCTGCTATAAAACAACTGAGTACATTATTATTTACCTGCTTTGCACTAATAGTAATAGCATGTTCTACGTATAGGAACCTAAGTGGAAAACAACCCAGGGTTAGGCAACCCGGGGTTGCCTAACCCTGGGTTGACTATCATGTGGGTATTTCCAGCGCTGCATATATATATATTCATTAACTCTGCTGTTAAAAACAATGAAAGGTACGTCTGGAAACTTGGTACAGAGAGCTGTTATTTTAGTACCTTTAAAGTGGAAAATGGAAGCTGCATTGAGGATATAGCACTTGCCAATGAACATTTTTAAATGTATACGAATACTTACCTGTCGTTTGATTGATGTGATGAGTTTTCACCGGATTGACATGAAAGAAAAAAAAGAAACCAGTTTGGTCTAATAATATATAGTTGTGATTCAGCAAATGAACCTCAATGCGGTGCATTCTGTTAAAGGAGCTAGGTTCGATTTTTTAAAATTAAGTTTTTAATGTGATATGAAAGATGACCACTCAAACGTTTTGAGTGAGTTTCAAATTTCAGCTGAATCAGTCTGGTCTGACCATTTTGATTTTATGGGCAGTTTTGTATTACAGAGCCGGCTATACTTTACTATGTAAAATTTATTATGGTTACCATAATTAGACACATTTTCATGCATATCTCCAAATCGAAACGTAATTCAGCCGTGACATTTCACAAGGGTTATGAAAAATTATAATCAACATTTTGAAATGATTTAAAGACAATTGAAATATTAAATTTATTGTAAGGATGTAGTTCCATGTCCCTTCCACGGTATTCGTTAATAAATTCATTTGATGGACCTAAGCAGGTATTATATGACCTATCCCGCTCTGTTGTTAATTTTAGCATTTTTGGCAGGGCACCACGTTAAGAATGCCAGTGAATTTTCCTTTTAGCTTCCATATTGGACAATTTTCAAAAAAGTGAGTACAGTATACTATTTCATTGTACATGCATCATTAATTATCAAAGAAACTTTTTGTAAGTCAAACATAGGCAAGCTACAATGGTTGTCATTAACTAAATTATTTACACAAAAAATATTTACACAAAATTAAAGTTCATTTCGTATGAACAAATAAAACAATTCTAAAAACTGTTGGTTAGTCTTAACTTAAAAAAGCAATGCTTAATCCTGTCTTACTTTAAAAAATCGTGCTCATGTAAAGACACAATTGTATACGCTATTCGAAGAAAAACAAACAACTCAACCAAAAGTGATTTCAAGTTGAAAATAAAACAAACACGGAATATACTTTTACAGGAGTAGCTTGTACTAAGGAACTTCAACTAAAAAGTTCGACAGCATATGCGTTCATTTGAGTTACGTTTCAATGGTAAATCCAGGGGTATTCTAATAGCTGAAGTTAAGCCTTGCAATGATTTAACCAAATATGTCAAAGATGAAACAAACGGTTGAAAATGTTATTAAAAATCGGAAAGATTTGACAAATTTTGAACATTTTCCATTTTATGCGGTGGCAGTTTTTTTAATGCAAATTAACCGCATTTGACATTTGAAAAACTTTTATGTTATATTGTTATATGTCATGTGTTGTATGTCATTGACACCTACGACCAGCCAATAAATATTGCAACTTTGACTATCATCTCAGTTAATTTTCATAGATTGACTAGAAACAAATATCCGAATAAAGCGTACACCAAATGGGAGAAACACTAGTTTAGCATTTTAATGTTTTATTGTTATTTTAATATGAATTAGCGACGATTTATATTTCTTGGGTTTTTATGGCACATACTGAATACATGATTACGAGCACCATTCGTTCTTACGCAGAGATATAAGATGATCTTATTAAATGTGACAATCTATTGAATAAACCTTTATACATGAATCTTCGTAACCAACATTGACATGGTTTGAAATGATTGTTTTTCAACAACATAATACGTAACCTAAATGACTTGACCGTCTTTGAACTGTAAATTAACGTCAAACTGTCAGCCAGTTTGGCAGTTCATTTTTTAACTTCCATGGCAGACAGTATAGTCACAATCAATATGTATACAACGTTTTAGGAGAGTTTAAAAAACACACAATAATGATGGTGGTTTAATCAACGAGTATCATCAGCATATTAATAACTAAGTTAAATAATTTGCCAATGTGTAGAAAAATCTTTTGTTATAGTTACAATAGCAACTTCGGAATGATCAATTAAATGATTCCACATTTACTTAAGGAGATGAGATCGTTCTTTTTAAAACAAAGAACTATTGAAAGGTGATTGCATTCTAGTCTAATATACTAAAATAGGTAACTGAATAGCTTTTGTAAGGTTTTGTTCTCTTATCTATTCAAAAAAAAAAATGAAATGCCCAAAGAGGTGATGTCCTCGTTAAAGAACTTATCAGGATGGGTAATTAATTGATTCTCTTCCACAATTCTTAGAAATTCTTGCATAAACAAATTTATTAAACATATTGTTGCATGGTACTTTGAATAATTTTTTGTCAATAACCAGGTTTGATATCAAAATATAATATAAAAATATACGTTTAATTCATATTGAAGCAAACAAAAAATGCTTTTAACGTGTGCCGACTTTTTTTTTCAGATCCAAATGACATAAGCTTTAGGTAATACGTCATACACTATATTTTTTCTTTAAGCATCATTGGTCATCTGGTGGACTGTCGTTAAGGAGTGCAATCAAATTACCAAATAAAAATACAATACACACATCCCCAGCAGCAAGGGCAGTTCCAATAGATTCTGGTCAAAAGGCACTCCAAATTAAACCAAGGCGACAAACAAATAATCCTAAGAAAACTTTCTAAAAGTTTAACCATGTAGTAGTGTGAACACAATCTGTAACATTTTGTGTAACCATACTGAATGAATAAAGCAAAGGACAAATAAAACATTCTAGTTCAAATGTAAGATGTTCTATATCCAATAACGTCTACATATTCTCGGGCCTCTATTTATACTTGGTTGATACTGTTGTTTACATTAAATTATTCGTCCACTTGTATGACATCTCTTGACACTGCGTTATGAACTAAGAGACATTTTGCTCAAAGACATAGAAGCTCAATGAAACTTACACCATGTACGTGACAGATCATTTATGAGGCAGTGGCTGTTATCCGTCTAATAAGAAATATTATACTGTGTAAACACACTAGACGATTGTAACTCTAGATGATTAGTGTAACGTAGTAGGAGGAATGAATCATCGCTTTAACTCATTTTTTAATAGTTTGCAACTGAAATACTGCCTTTTAAATAAAACAAAAACATTAAAGTTTAATGAAATTTTAACTTATAAGTGTACATTATTATTACTGTAAGCAATATGTCACTAATTATGTGTCATTGCGCTTTGAAGTCACAGCAACGTATAACCCCGGGCGTACAACTTGATAGTGCATGTTTCACAGCACAAACTGTACACCAAATTTCTATAATAATTATCAATCAGCAAAGTATCTTTATGTGATGTCAAAATATGTATTTTTTTTTTCAATGGTGGCTTTTCTGCAATCTCATTGCATTTTGGATTATTTCGATCAATTTATATTTTGGCGTGTATAAACTGACAAGTAGAAAAATATATATACAATATACACAATTCCATTTCCTGAATATAGCCATTTTAAAGTTAATTTAAAGGTTTTTTTTTCTTCTAATCAATTTAAAATAAACTTTTGCAGTGTGTTATTTTATGAGTATTTTTCTATATTGTAATGCCCCAAACCAGTGTGTTGAATATGCTGATCCAAACCATATATAAGTATAATTGTCAATAGGAACATTAAAGTGTTTAAAGCTGTTTCATTTCAGATTTGAATTATCATAGAGTTATGATTGGCAAGGACTAAAAATGTTGAACTATATTTGAATATCCCTTTAATGCAAATAACCATGCGTTATAGGGTAATAAATTCCTAAGCATCAAACTATATACCATGACTGGCAAGGTAATTAAAACCCGTCAAAATTGTATGACTTGACGCTTATCAACTATTGTATGAAAGGAACAGATGCGAATAGATTTTATTACTTTTTGCAAGCTACCATCATCTACAGTTTCACATTATTAACGTTTTCATTGACGAGGTTTGAAAGATTTTCTATTTCCACTTAAGTTTTCCAGCTGCAGTAGTACCATCTTCAGTCAAATTTAATAAAAATATATCGATACGTTTTTAATGTGGTATGTAATACATATTGCAATTTCAAATAATTAGTAAAACTTAAGAAGGCCAATAATTTTATCCTTAACAAATATAAGACATCCAATAAAGCGTACCGGAAATTGAATTTACATTTTCTAGCTGTTTAATCATAAGGCTTCTGCATTTAAATATGATTCTTACGTTCTTGTCCAGATATACCTCATGAAACGCAAATATTCCAGGCAACCTATGTCTTCTATGCTATTACACAGACCTGTGTTGCTTCAGATGAAGTTATAATTCTAACCATAACTAGCAATATCAACCAAGCTTTGCTTGTGAAATGCATAACAGCGAATGACGACATTTGATTTGCGAAAGTTCCCTGTAGATGTAAGGATGTTATTTCAAAAAATTGTGTTTTTAACATTTCATTGTCATTTCTTCTGATATCATTTTTAATATTGTCAGGTTTAGGACAAATTGAATCATAGCAAAGGTAATTCTTTATAAACGAAAATATTGAGTAAAAAAACCCGTGGTGGAAGCAATCGGTAATGAAACGGAGCATGATTTAAAAAATGTCTGCTTAACCATTTAACCAAATCTTTTTTCAAAAGTTTGGAGATGACAATACTAACAGGAAGGGTACCACCAGTAGTGGTATAGCCAGGGATATCATATAATATCTTGATAAAACTTGCATTTGTACCAATGACATACTCCTGATGTTATAATGATGGAGAATAATTGAGTCAAGTCAATTGAAGCGCAGACAAAAAATTAATGCTAAGGACGAGGGAAGGTTGTAAATTATGGACTTCCGTGTGAGATCAGCATTTGCAGCTTCCAGTAACTTGTGGAAATTGCTCTCTTACTATCGCCTTTGTGTACAAGGACTTGATATATTATTTAAAGTGAATTATAGAAAATCTTTCTGGCAAATCGTTACATGACTGATTGGTATTATTAAAAAAACTTATCTCAATTTTTTTATTTGTTAATCAGTACTAGAGAGCAACATAAATATCAACTTATGCAAAATACGATATATGAGGGGGTATCAAAAAGATCACCAAGAAGAAAAAGAAACAATATCGATCAACCTTTGCCAGGATGGTCACTTGTCCTTGCATACATTATGGTGCAAAAATGATATTAATTGTATTTATACTTTCACACAGGTGTCGATAGATCTCAATAACCTTCCTCCGCTAACCATATAAACTAAATGGAAATCAAAGATACGTGTAGTAATTAAATCCTTGCATTTGAAGGTTTACACGCCCAAAGTGTCAACGTTTCATACCATGGTATACAGTAGGTTAGAATCTATTCTTTCCATTGATTCCACAATTATGACCGTCCAGCCCAAAACATCAGTAAATGCCAGCTCTTTTTTAATTATTTGCAAAAACCATGCTTTAAGAATTAAAATGACACCTTAATGGACTTCACACGATTTCCAGAAGTCAAGTTATGGTCTGTCAAAGGTTGTCAGGGAATAAAACGTATAACTGAGATAAACGCGTTCAAAGATTAGAAAACCCTATATTTTCTGTTGATCGTCTTAAGAATATGGCATTTTATTTCACTTTTCGTATCATTTTCTTGAAATGAAACTTTGCTGGTATTTTAGTAAACACTAGGATTGTGAATCTGTTAAAAAATCAATTTCGGCAAATTATGACCGTGACATGTATTTTCACCTGTAGCGCAAAATGAAGTTTCTGGCATTTACTGCTCATACGGGTTGGAAGGTCACAATTATGGGAAACAGTCAAACATGATGCCATATTGACGTAATAAAGCATGACCTACCTGAAAATGTTAATTTTAGCAAATTACAATATATGGATTTTGGCCGGTGTGTGGATAGTAGGTTTTAAGGGGGAGGAATGTGCTTCTTTGCTCAGTGGCTATGTAAAGATGACGTGATGACCACATAATAAAATATGTTCCTGGCTGTTTTTCTTCTTGGTGATCTTTAAAACTTTTCATACCTCCTTGTATACATATCTATTGGAACAAGATTATTGCATTTGTAACATTGGTACGGAGATTTTAGCTTTAAAGGTAACTAGAAGTTTTATTAGTATATAAAAGTATTTTCTTACTGGGGCACGAACTGTTTGGATTGACAAAACCTTATAAAGTTCATTAGCCTAATTGGTATGAAGCAGAGCGCATCCAAAGGCGGAAATTAACTATACGAACATGATTTCATACTGAAAAGCAAGCCATTCGTGCCTGAACAAGACGATATTATTTCCACAAGTTTATTCAATAATAAATATGCATGAAATGCATAATTTGCTTTGTGGATGCATTTATCGAGGAGCACGTATTCTAAAGTGGTTCTTGATTCAATTCAGATGATATAAACTTAGAAGACAATTCGGGTCAAAAGACTGAAACTAGACTACTGTATGAGGTTAAGGGTACTCATGTTAGCTGTAACAACAAACATCCTTTTTTTTCCTTAAAACAAAATTCAAAATCAATTTCAAGAAATGCAGTGTTTTCAACAATAGTTCAAGAAGTTTTAGGACACGAACGGGTATTCTAAATATAACAGTCAATAGTCAACTCTTTCTTTTCTTTCTTATATTATCATTATCAGAATCAGAATCAGATAGTCTGTTTCTTTGCCAGACTATTCTTTCTTTTCCAGTCGAAATGGAAATGGAGATAATTATAGAGCTATCTCTTTGCATTATCATGACGAGGAAAGGAATAAATGCCATGAAAATAATAATTATTCAAATAGCAAACTGAAGGACTTGCTTTTGACGGCATATCCAAGCCATTTTATAAAGATTTTTGTGTATTCCGATGACTATTGCAAAGAGAGTGTCAAATGTATTCGAGATCCTTTTGGATGATTTGTGCGCGTTATAAGAACGCTAAATTATTATTATTAGTAGTAGTAAAGGCTTTGAGTATACATAAATATACCAATTTAAAATGCGACGTTATACCAAATAGTGAATCCAATCAGCTAAATAAGAATTAAAATAGGTTGCAGTACATGTTTGTGTGACTATTCCTCCATAATGTTTTCATAAAAACTCATATATTTATTGAAAAAGTCGATTATTTCTTGCGTATACACAGCTGAGTTACTTCCAGTCGTGAATAACTTTTATTTGTTATTTGGTAGAAATCTTAAAAGACATTCCTGCAACAGGAATGAGAGGTGTAATTTGTAATTTGTTATTGGTGGTACTCCTTCGGTAGCTTTAACAGATCTGCTTTAATGCCAACAAAATGTTACTACTGAATTACTTCTTTCTTTAATCCCTTTATGAATAACAATATAGTCTTATCATAACCAAATGCCCATCAGCACATGAATATATATGCTAAGTCGAGTGGCGTCTTAGAGCACGAGCGATTGACTTAAAACAAATCCCGTCAAACTTAATTTCCTATTCTAAATTTTTCGTTGTCAAAATCTATCACAATTTTAACGATAGAGACGTACTCATACCTTCGGATCCAAAATATACACCCAACGGCAATATAAACCGTGTGTATGCATTCAACATCTTAATGTTCGTATTATATAAAACATTTTGCAGTATTTCCTAATGAATACGTAGAGTGCAAGCTACAAAAAATATCCAACTTGTTAAAAACAAGTTTGACTTTAGCTAGGAATTCAACAACGAAAAGCCAATTCAAATAGTATTACTTTACAAACATACTAATAAAATGATTGTTATTACTCGATGTGTCAGTAAACATACTGATAAAATGATTGTTTATACTCGATGTGTCAGTAAATGATAAATATGAAAAATCTGATCATAGATATTCTACAGTTCTCTTAACTTAATGTTACTGATCTCGATTGACGTAGATAACTTTTATCTTTTCCAAACATACCAGATGAAAACAATTTACAAACCATCATTGTCGCCGTACCAGTTTTATGATAGCAAACCCTCTTAAGTTGAATTAATGCAGGAATCTTATTACATGACGATATCATATTAAATATACCTACTGCAAGTTTTTTGATAAAATTAGCTATTATTCGTTCGCCAGACATTCATTTCACAAAAGGAGGAAGTAGGTTGGCTTATTCCCGATAAAATTTAAGCTGGTATCGGGAACTATTATTTTGGCATGTTAGATTGGGTATGAAAATCCTCGAAATCATTTTGATATAAGTGTAACCAAAATGGGCTAGTCTAAAAATTAATGGCACCCTCTAAAGAGACAAGCATTTTTGCTTTAAAATTTGACAATTCCTAGGCTGCTAATTGGATGCGAACAAATTTGGAAAACAAAAATTAGTAAAAAGAAATGATAATTCCCATTTCTTGTAGATTCAAAAGGCGGTGTTTTGAAGAGCAAACCATTTATAGATGAGTCCCATGTCTTTATAAGATTCATGAGAGCTACAAGCCTTAAATTGAGGAGAGTGGTCACTCCATGTACTGTATGGTCTAATTGAAAATTCTTCTTAGTCTGGTCGTACCATTATCAGTATTATATTTCCTTCTTAGATTTCCATCAGTATGATTTAAGTAGGAGATTTGATCAACATATGTTACCTTAAAATTAGACTGAAGTAGTGGTGTAATCTCGGTAATATTTCGACTTCTCAAGATTTTCTGACTAATCAAGTATTACATTTTTAGTTTTCTTATTTCCTTTTTACAACTGTTTGTGTTCTATATGCGTGTTCATATTGTATCAAGTGTGTATTTTGTAATATCCAAAGGAAATGTAGTATATACCAGTATTGTAACCAAAGAAGACCTTTATTCTGTTATTTTCGTTCTTTTATTAATTTTGAGCATATTCAATTTAAGAGTGAATACTTTGTTAATAAATCTGATGTATACATCTTCTACGTACATATTTAAAAGCAACTTTCGGAATTGAGAATATCAAATATGCAACTGTTTTCCACTGACAGATTTTGTTCTATACATAAACCAGAATACCAAAATGCTTGTTAATAAATGCTTCTTATGAATGCACAATGTTGAAAACTGCATAATCTGTCGTCATTCATATCTGAACTTGATATTATAAAGATAAAGTTCTTTATATTGCACTAAGATTTTCTTCAGCTACCATATGATAATAAAGAAAACAAATATGATAGAACTCCATTGGGTTAATGAGCTTTATGCACTGGTTCTATGCATTCGTCACAAATTCTAATTTTAAAAACAATGTTTTAATTCCATAGGCTGGATTGACAAATAGAAAGTTGTACGTTTTTTTAAAGATAATATTTAGTATTAAAAAGGGTCAAGGTTGCTGAATTCAAATCTGGGGATATAGTACAAATATTGTCCATTTAAAGAAAACCATCTAGCAATGCAAAAAGTGGCATTTATTGGTAAAAGCGTCGTCAGATCATATGATTTTCATTGGATGAAAATGATAGTTCTAACATGTGCAGAAAGTTTAGGTTTCATAGCATTTAGATATTTTTCATAATAGTGATTTTAAAACTTCACGGGCATTACGCCTCCCCCTACACCCCAAAATACATGGTGTACTCAAACCCGCACCTTAAGTGGTACCCTATTTTTTCATCAAAGTGACAACAAAGCATTAAAAGGGGTAACCGTTAACGTTTTAGCAAAATACATTGAGAATAATTGCCAGCAGGAACAGGCAGCCTTAGTTACTTCAGATTAGAAGAACTACCATCTTAACCAAAAAAAAAAAAAAAAAAAAAAAAAAAAAAAAAAACAATCATATAACACGTTTTAACATACAATTTTGCCAAAAAATGAGGAAATTTGTCCAACCTTTTAAAGGAATGCAACGAATAAATAAATATGCTGGTCTTGTAAAATGTTTGGTATCCTACAATGTCTACAATAGATGTAGACCGTGTTTCGCACCGGAACAGAATTTCTAGAATGGTTCGAAAAACCCATTCTGTGTTTAATAAAAATGTGGTGGATTGACTTTCAGCATTAAATAAGGAATAATTAAATGCATCAACTATATTTTTCTCACAGTTTCAAACAAACTTAAAACCCTTCAAGATGTCCGCTTATTCATAACACGGGATCTCCCTATTCTCAGGCCTGTCTTCTCTGGGTGGATACTGCTGCTTACATTAAATGATACATCTACTTGGATGACATCTCTTGAAACTGCGTTATGAACTAAGAGACATTTTGCTCAAAGACATAGAAGCTGAATGAAACTTACACCATGTACGTGACAGATCATTCATGAGGCAGTGCTTGTTGCCCGTCTAATAAGAAATATTATACTGTAAAAAGACACTAGATGGTTATTAAACTAGACGATTAGTGTTACGTATTAAGAAGAATGTATCATGCACTCTAACTTGCCTTTTTAATATTTTGAAAATATAAATATTGAATCTTTAAATTGAAACTAAGTATTGAGTAAAATATAAATTGAAAACACAAAAAGCAATGTGGCGATAATTATAGTTCAGACGACATCGTAATCTCAGTAAATAACCTTAAATGATACGAAACATTTAACAAGACTAATGCGCTTCTCTTTTAATGAGTATAAAACTAGCAAGACTTAAAATAAAGTGCACTGAAAAATGGGATTAAATTTTCATTTTATGTTCTAAAGAGCAAATGGCGTCTGCAATGTTTAGATTCTTTTCCTCATTCTTCTCGTGGTATATTTAATGATACATGAATATGTTTGGCAAATGATATTTTTCTTTGCTAATTTATCGATTCCATTGAGATGAAAGATATTATTTTAACAAGAAAAAGCGTTATAAGCCACGCTCTGCTTGTGAAACGCTCAACACTGAAGGAAGACACTTGACTTAAGAAGGTTCCCTGTAGATTAACTCGGATGTTGTGTTTTCTGAAAATAATCCTTTTAACATTTTGAAGTTAAATCTCTATACAGGATTAAACAGAACAAAAAATAAGCTATAGTAAGGGATATGTTAATACTAAATAATGTAGACAATTTTCTTTGCTTTGCTTTTAATACTCTCAATAACATTTGCATGCTTAAGTTAGTAAAATTTCATTAAAAATCATTCTTGAATAACAAATTTAACGAGTCGAAATGAAGGGTGCTAAACCAGTTTCTACTCATGCAGCGTTGAAGTCAAACTAAATCGCTTATTTCTTTCTCATAGTTACATGATTATTTACTTGCACCTTCCTGGACAACAGCTTGTGCTTTTATAAATAAAATAAAGTGTGTACTAAAT
>JXSR01S073558.1:69758-80291 GCA_000969725.1 Ophiothrix spiculata
TCCAGTTCCGGTGTTTCTAGATGGTCTCTGGATGATATGGTCGCATACGTGATTTAGGTTGTATGCCGCACCCCCTCGTTGTTCATGGTTAGGTTGCCTCGCCTGCGTATCCAGATGGACTCTCTAATCCATCTCTGAAATCTTTCGTTCTCTCTGTGCAATTTTTTTGGATTGTCATTGTCTATGATTTGGTTGGTGGAAGATACATGATCAGCAATCAATAGCTGATTTGTGTTGATCTGAAATGCTGGAGAGTCTAGTAGCTCTAGTATCATGTAAATGCATTTAGAAATCCAATATATAAAGAAAGGGTACAACAAAGGTATTTCATGTTCTTCTTCTGCCTTAAAAAATGTAACTATATGGTGCTTGGGTTTATCAACTTTGGGCACATTATTCGTAAAGTAAAATTAATTTCAGTTAAAAGGTTAAAAGAAAATGAAACCATTGCAAAAATCCTTAAAACCATGTGATAAATCTCAAAGCAATTACAATGTTTTTGTTATTCTTAGAAATGCACTCCTGATGCATCCAGAATGCATCTGGAGCTGTAGTTGGATGAAGGCACCGATACAATATGGGTCAAACATTAAAATAGAGAAATTAACAATCTTTAAATCAAACTATTTGACAGTTTGACAGTTCAAAGACGGTCAATTCAATAGTTGCATTTAAGAACAGAGCGTTGCTGTAATATAACCATACCTGTTACATGTCAATTTTGATCGTGATAATTTTGATGTTTATAGGTTTATTCAAAATCATGTCACATAATCTGTGATCAATTTCAGACATATTGAGATTTTGTCATATGCAAAGGCTCTATGGCAATGAACTTTTGATAAAATATTGGCTCTTCTCTGGTGTACAATCATCATGTTATCAAGTAATACAAGCGACATAACATAATACCTTGTTATGGAATCTCTCCAAACTGAGCATTTTTGTATTTAGTAATCGCACTTAGTAAGAAATGCTCTTAAATGGTATTTATCAAAACACAATCCAAATATTTCCTAATAATTAATCAGGTCAAACATTCAAAACACAAGACAATGTTTTAAAAGGTCAGATAAAAAATCTTTCTTATTCAAGTTTTATATGTACAGAAACTTTAAACTCAATTTTCTCAGAACTATAGTTTTCTGAATCAGGCCGATGTTTCTTTTACCAATTTGTATGAACTTTTCAATCAAACATATAATAACCAAAAGCAAGGTGTCATCTTAAAGTTTAAAATATAATTTTTCAGATGAGACCAAAAACATTTTTTTCATTTTGGAGCCTTTCGATATGACGGGTCACAAATCACATGATTCATAGAGCCCTCATAGAATGCAATCCACGCAGAACACGTACTTGACACGAGAGATATGACTCTCCTTTTATTGACTCAGGTGGTTCGACTAAAATGGTTTTCAACCCTATTATCATCAATGCAAAGAAATATCGCAGTTCCCATATTCCGATTCACTGACAAAATAGGATGTCTTAGATTCCAATATTTAATTTGAAACTGGATGTATTTTTGTATGTGTGAAATTTAGGGAAAAAAACTGGAAATAGTGTTATGTTTTCGAGATTGTAAATGAGGATGTTGAAAGTTATGACGAATCATTAGATATTCTACTTTAATCTAGACTTGTCTTCATTAAGAATTCGTTATCCATATTATGTTTTATTGAAAAGATTTTATGGTCAAATTAGTGCTGAATTATTTTGTTTACAAAAATAAATATCCTGTAGGTTTTTACATGTCACCTTCATTTTCCAGTTGCATTGCTTTGGCTCAAGGTATGCGAATTATTTTTTTCAATTGCTTTATGTAGGTGATGACCCATCAATTAAATATGAAAATAGTATATGTGATGACACATACCGAAAAGGGACAGAACACTTTTCAAGATACAGGTGAAAATAGGCAGAAAGAAATAAGGAAAATAATAAGAATTTCCAGCAGATTTTCTGTTGTAAAATTTGATCACCTTAATCAATTTCAACAAGTTAGGTGTCATTTTAAAGCTAAGAAAATGCTGCAACAGATGAAATGATAAAATCAAAATCGATATCATCTGCAAAGTTCCCCCCTTTCGGTGTGAACCATCACCTATGTACATTTTGTCACCAGTTAAGCTGTCTTATGCTTGCTGACATAATTTGTGGTTCATTTGTGTTTAATTTTTTTAACATGTTTTCAAATATTTATAAGTAAAATAAGTTATCGGTTCTGTCTTAGATAATGTAACAAATAGGTTTATTACAATTCCAGTTAACCGTATCACTTAGATCAGCACATCCTATTTTTATACCAACGGTAAGATCATCACATTATTAGCCTCTAAACCTCAGTGCAGAACTCGAGTTGAATAAACTCAAATCATATTTATATTATTCGTAAAGGAACAGAGTAAGGTAAACGCTAAGGGTTCTTATCTTATATTAAAACAGGTCGATCTTTTTCTGAGAAAGAAAAACCAGCGCTTTTCATTTATTAGTCATATATTGTGTAAGAAAACAAACCTTTGACATGCAATAGCTGAATACAGCTCGTATCGTGTCTAACCACTCTGTCTACCATGATCAGACTGCGCTTTAGATCATTGAACAAAACCGAATTAAATTGATTTGAAACAGTACGACTATTTAGAAAAAATAAAAATAAAAAGTCAGTGTTTTATTGTGGAAAGTGAAAGCACTTTCTAGCAGACGAGAAATATTGTTTTTGTTTTTAAGTAAATGTTTTATTTTAAGTGTACGATGAAACAGAAAGCCGCTATTTAATTTCGATATATTTAATAATAGACGTGCACTTGCTTTTTCGGTAGGTTAGGGTTAATAAAATATTATGTTTATCAAGAGGCATATTTGAAATGTTTTTCAAATTTGAAAACAAATATATGTACAAGTCCTTTAAATCGTTAGAATCAGTGGATGTTTCATATTATTAGTCGTTGGTTGTTTAAGCCACATCTTTTATAGCTAAATCTCTTTCGTGACTTATTTTTTTAATCTTGAACAACTTGAACTTTTCTCGGGTCCCTTATAAGAACTCATATTTTTTTTACACTCATATTTATTGTGACACGGACCCAGGTGGTTCGTCTGACTTATTAATTTGCTTTTAGAACATCACTATCACATCACCACAACGTCTTAGGTACAGTTGATACGGTAAATTCATTAGACATCATGATTACACTAATGACAATAAAAATATCAATGATAATCATATGAACTTGTCATGTGCTCTCAATAATTTACTTTACGATGTTACCGCAAATATAAATAAATATATTAAGTAATTTTGATGATTTTTATGTAACTGGGCCATGTGGAAGAACAGAGGGAAACTTAAATTTCCCTCTGAAAATGGACCCAGTATAAAAAATAAATAAACAAACAAACAAACCGCTACTATGTGACCAGGGTTTTTTTCATTATCACTATGAAGATCGGTCATTCAGCTCTGAAGATATGCCACAAAATACATAAATTATACTAATTTGTTTGTTATGTGTATTTCATACTGGAGTCGAAGGTGACACTAGTAAAGGCCTCCCATTCACTTAATAACACGATGCTAGCTCTATATGCTAGGTATGGAAGATATGTAAATTAAATAAATTTTTGATATTTTTGTAAGGACATATCTAGCCCACTTATTAAAAAACATATGGTTTGCGAAATACAGCTGAAACAAATTAACCTAACAACGGACACACGCCTCATGTAACTTGCCATTTGCATTTACAATACCCCCTTGAATGGCTCAAGCCTGGGGTGCAAATAAATAGTATATTTTACTAAGATTCTTTCATAACGAAGTTATTAGCTCAAATATACTTTCAGATGAAACAATGTTAACACAGAACAATTAAATTCCCTTTTATGATATTGAATGACCTGTTCAGCTGGTATAATTATTGGTCGTCTGATAGAGGCTTTCATTGCTCCCCTGAAGCCTCTGATTATTGTGCTGAAAAAAGAACAAACAAACTATTTCTTGTTTTGTTCCTTATTTTGCTTTTTTTTATAAAGCATACTCATTGCCGAGATTAGGGTTTGATTCATTCCGTATAAACGTTTATACAGCAATGCAGAACTGCAAAATTAACTTGATCAGTTTCAATAATTCAATTATACTGAAAGTACATTGCATTTGAAAATACCGTTATCGTATTATTGAGTTTCCTGAGCGTTGATTTTTAAAGTGCATTTTATCATCCGGGGGAGCGTTAAAGAGATGTTATCTTTGCAAGCTCTAAAATACAGTGGGTCGCAGAACAATTGTGATTCTTGCGGAGTGCGGTTTTAATCCTTTGTATTGACACTACAGTACAACGATCTTTTATTTTAACAGCAGTTATTATTAAAGCATTCTATAGATAAGGTTTTTCAGGTGGAGGTATTCGACATGCACTTTCGTGATGTCACATTTTGTTAGTCAGACAAAACGTTTTCGTAAATTTTTCTTAGGGATAGACTTATATCTTTTACTTAACTCTGGGTAAAATACAATATTATGTGTACAATAATTATTTATAAAACGATGTTAATATGTTGATTCTTCGAAGTAATTTTTAAGACTTCATGAATACTTTGATATTGTCTGGAGAACCTGATGACTGATTATCAATAACAATCAAAATCAACATACGCCATTTTTAGGAAACTGAATCTATAAGAAACACATTTGCCTATATAAATTAAGAAAAATGCAGGAAAAAAAAGGTTATGACACTACAGTAGCAGATGTAAAAAATGGCAATAACTCAATGCTAATATTTTTAAGTCGTGGAATTGACTATAACAAAGAAACACGACTTTTGCATAAGGATATACGTATTTCCTTGCCAGGACTTGACCGTTTTGCATTAATAATACTCCTTATTATAATTGAGCATTTCCTTACCTTGTTAATACCATTTCTGTTCCGCCTAATTCCAATGTTGTCCAACTTTGCCTGTTTTCTCATCCGAGCTGCGAATGGAAATGAATACCCGTCTCTAGATATTACCGCAGCAAGGAAAGGAGCAAATGCCATAAATAGGATTGTTCCTATGGCAAACTGAAACACTCGTTTTCTACGTCGCATAAAAACCATTGTTTAAGTATCTTTTTTATTCAAAAACTTTTTCCAGATTCTGTGTATAGGCTCTAATTGTCAAGAGATACACTACCAATTAGCACTGAGACAAATCCAGTTATATATTTCAATGATTTAAAAAGACTATGGGATTGTTCCATTGTTAGGTACTTATGCTTTTTTACAGAAAATTGATTATTTTGTATATATACAGCTGAGTAGTATATCCATGGTAACCAAAATGTCAATTATTCATTAATTATAAAAGCCAAATTCTGTAGCAGCAATATCAGATTTGTTGTTTCATTTACTATGGTTACTTTAAATGGTTTGCATCAGGGTATCTATCCTGTTGTTTTATATCAACACAAATTACATCACGTAAGGCACTTTTTGGATAAGTGTTTCATTTGCTTATACATTTTGGGTATCAAAGTGGTCATATCATTACTAAAACCTCTTTTGACAAGGTAGCGCAGGGAGTATATTGGTATATTTTTCAGCTCGTGTTCATATAGTAAAACGAATGGATGAATAATGAATGTGATTAATTCATTTCCATTAAAACAACGATTTGATAATTTGCACAGAGACATTTCTCTTCTTCAAATATAAAGATATTTAAGACACAGCATTGTACCCTTTACAGTTTTTCCAATTTGTCATTTCACCGAAGGCAAATTTCTAAGCATCGTTGAACTTAAATTATTGAACTGAGCTGACGCGGGTTGCTTCTTTATTTTTCAAAATAACATCTGATTAGGAACACAACTTGGTACTTATCCACCAATTGACCTGTCACTATACCTTATGCTCAATAAGTCATCCTTGATTTTCTAGTATTGAGTATTAACATTCACCTTTGAATTGAGATGACTTGCCGTCAGTTTTGTTACCTCAAATTAAATGTCACTCTTCGCCGGAAGCAATGCTATCTTCAGCTATTTCAGTTGAAAGTGTCATGACTTTAAATGCATATTATAAATAACCATGGTCCAGGAATATAACGCTCTTGTTTTTCTTTACAATTATTTACAGTGCTTTTTTGATCTGATAACATATACTGATTCCATACATTTGGCATAAAATTATATATCCGGTGGCATCACATATCTATAGGGTATACACCATGGTAAAGATGGTTTTATTCTCAATTGTTACTAATTGATATTTAAAGCATATTGTTTGTATGTTGCTTATAGTTTTGGATTAAAGGTGTTAAACTAATATACTTAATTACAAAAATGCTGATACACTATGTTTCATTAAATGTTGTTTAAAAGTTCAAACAATACTCTGAATACAAATTGAACGTCATCATTTTCCTGCAGAACGCATCTATGGAGCTGACATGGTTGACATCACATTCAAACTAAAATTTCTAAACAGGGGTATCAAGTATTATTGACGTTTATCAAATATATTTTGCAGATTATTTGGGAACAGGGTGTGTCGGAATTGGCCGAAATAAGCCTTTATTATGAACATTGACTACACCACTAATAAAAAATTATTATCGATAAAGGTTTAATATATATATTCTGAAATGTTCATAATCTTTAAAAACAATGAACAATATAAACTGCAGGGTTTCGGTCGCTCTGCTTATATCAAAAGAAATACGATCTAACAGATGCTAGCGCAATGCATGTGACATTGGTTATGCTGTATTCAAGCGCAAGTTATTCCACGTCAAAGGTTTGTTTTCTCACAAAATACCCGACTAATAAAAGAACTAGCGCTGGTTTCTCCTTCTCACAATAAACATCGACCTATTTATTAGATAAGTACCCTTAGCGATTTCTCCGTTCTTTTACAAATATGAAATATTATTTGAGTTATTCCCAACTTGGATTCTAAACTGAGATTTAGAGAATAAAATGGGATGATCTTCTCTTCAGTGTGAAAAATAGGATGTGCTAAACTGTTTTTCTTTTCTAGGAAAACGATACAAAGATGCTACATTACGGCACAATTTTTTTTTCTTTTTCTATTTGTTTGAACCACGATTTACGTGTCGATAATAATTTTTGTTATATGGTAGGTACGTTTAATGTTAAAGACGAAAATAAACAACAATCATTATAACACACTTCATAAGTTTATGGCAAACAGTTCTGTCTGCAAGCAAAGAAGTTAATACACAACATCTTTTATAATGTACATGTATATAATAACTAATGATGTTTTATACTAAATCTCTCAGTGCCTCATGTCAAATGTTGATTTACCTTTTGTATTAAAACAACATTTACTTAATTGTTGCAAAACCACTTGAAAAAATGACTAATTACAAAACTGGAACAAGTTCCAAATTAAACATTTGAAGATATGACAACCTAATAGTATTCTGTCTGCAAATTCGAGAACGAGAATTGTGAAAGTTCAGTAACAAGGCAATAAATAGTGATGAGCGGCAGTGTGTTGAAAACGTTTATTACATTAGTCGTACCACCTGTGTCAATAAAGGTGGACTTGTGTCAGTTATTAAATACCAAATAGAGTTTTTTACTCAATATGTTAATCAGTAAACAAAATGACATGTAAAAGGATACGGCATCTACATAAAATAAGCAGCATACTATAATCACAAATCTTATTATAACTGACATAAATTTGTTCTATATAATCAAGAGTACACATTTAAAATAATTCATGAATTAGTAACATCTTCATATTTTTGAATTAGAACAGCATTGTTGAAAAATTATTTGTGAATTTGACGAGCACAAAATAAAATAAGGTTGCATATTAAACATTGAAATCTATGACAACCTATTCTGTCGTCAAATTCGAATTGTGATAGTTCAGTACCAAAGCGATAAATGTGATATAGTGATGAGAGGCAGTGTGTTGAAAATAATTATTACGTTAGCCGTACCACCTGAGTCAATAAAGTAGGAAATTTGTCAGTTGTCAAGTACTAAGGAGGGTATTCATATGATAAAAGGATAAAAAAGTAAAAGGATACGGGATCTACATAAAACAAGAAGGATATTAATCACAAATTTTATTCTTATTGAATTATTTGAAAACATTTTCTACCTAATTCATTATGTTGCAGCACTATTTATTAGATGCATAAACTGGAAAGGTTACTTAACCAATGTGATATAGAGTAATGATTTGAATCAGAGATTATATTTTGCCGGACTATGTAAATCCTTTTACTTCAGGGATTTATTGTTTTGCCTGTCATCAATCGTCTCATAATGGATTGGCGTACATTATTGTGAGTAATGGATAAGTATCGTGATAGCTATTTTATTTTTAATGATGAAAATCAAAATGGTCACTTAATGTCATAGTAGATACAATAGCAATTTTTATTCCAATAAATGACAATATTGGACATATTTAACACAACTATATATTTCTACAACTGTGTTTCGTAATCCTGGTTATTACTTGGGTGAACTTTTTTCATATTTTGCTCTTTATATTACAAACTACAGGATATCTACACTTTGAGAACAACAGTTCATTAATACATATGTAGGAATTTCCATTGTTTTTTTGACAGATCTGATAAGTGAAGACCCTAATGCACAACAATAGCACATTATATTTTTATATTTTCAACTTTAAAACAAAAGTCTGTGAAATATCGAATCTTGCTGTTCCCGCTTTAAAAAGTACATGTAAATTGACTACATTAAATGTGACAAGATATTGAATAAACATCAACCTCATAATCGTTATTAAAACTGACAAGAAACTAAGATGATTGCATTACAAAAACGCTCTGTTCATATTACAATTGATTTGACCGTCTTTGAACTGTAGATTAAGTCAAGCTATCAACTTATTTTGACAGATATTTCTTACTTCGATGACAGGTGCGTATTTTACCGTCTTAGTCAATAAGCATCTTTCTTAAAATTCAATTTTTGTTTTTCACAAATAGAATAATTATGAACGGTTCTGATACCAGCTTCCTCTATCGGAACTTAAGAATATTTAACAGGATCAATAAAAAGTTGCTAACGGTTCTGATACAAAATACTAAGTGTCCCTAAAATGGTTACAATTAAAAAGATTATCTTTTGTTAATAGTTATAGCAATTAAACTTTGCATAAATTATAATACAAGCCTCTTGTTCTTGGTGCTTTTAATATTTTGATAAGAGCATTATCTTTTTTGAGGTATCAACAAGGATAAAAACAATTGTCAGAAACGCATGTATTCAAAATTCAAGAAAATAGTAAACATGCTTGATGAGTTTAATTTTAATAGATTTATCAATTTTGGAATTATATCAACAAAGATAGATATCTATGTCCAAAACACATGTATTCAAAATAAAAATTTAATTCGAGCAAAGCATCTAATTAAATTCAATTTGTTGTGTGCGAGTTTACATTTTATATATTGTAGTGCTATCCCCAGGTAAAAGGTTGTTCACAACTTCCAATCATTGATTGCCCATTAGTTCTATTCAATGTCTTGTTTATGACTATTTCTAGTAATTTTCTATGGGCATTGTTTGGTTACATAATTAGCCAATTAGTCCATTGTGCAGAGCATTCTTGAAGGCTCCATTTTCATGAGTTGGCATTCATTAGTGTTTTAGCTTCCTGATGTGCATGACCTGTTGTATGATGGTGTGTATTCTGGATTTAACAATGAAAAATGCCTGGTGAAAATTCTTTGAAATATTTCAGTCCAAATGTGGACAGTGGTATTTTTTTTCTCAATACTGGATTTTATTGACGGAGTTGGAGTGAAAGGATGAATAATTGATATGTTCCTCATCATCATGGTAGCAGATGTTTGGAAACAAAAGTTGATCATCAGCGATAGAAAATGGTAGAAGTGTTTGATTGCATCATACATCCCGCCCCAGGCATTCATAACGGCACCAAAATTTAATTGGGATATCTGGCGGAACATGGAAGAATGGAAACAGTTTAGAAATATTTTGGTAATGCTTTGATTGGATAGAGACAGACGAAGAGCCAGGAGATTTGTCGTAAAATTGTTGAAACTCATCAGGTCTTGCAGATAGAGAGCAATGGAAAAGAAATCAAACAATGTTACTGGCATTAAATCAGATAAGTAAAGCTTATATTTCTGGTGTTTCAATATTAAGATCCTTAGTTCTTAATTGCAAGATTGAATATAACATCAGGTACTAAAGTGTAAGAAGTGAAATTGTTCATGATCAATATAAGAGACAATGCTAATATTTGTAGCAATAAGTAAAAGAACTGCAAAGGTATAGATTGGCCCGTACTCAAGTAACATTAACTTAACACACAGATTAATTCAAATGGAATATGCCTAAATTTCCGTTAAATAATAAAAATAAGCAAATAGAAGTAAAAAATTCAAAGTTTTGTCTAAACTAAGCCAAGAGCCTCATTACTGAAACCAAAGTAATCGAAAGTCATAATTCGTACCCTATCATTTTATTTAAAAAAGAATGACTACTAGAAAGAGTTCC
>JXSR01S073558.1:100169-111835 GCA_000969725.1 Ophiothrix spiculata
CTTGCTTAACAGATTTTGAAAATATATATATAAATATAAATCAAATTTATAGTGACGTATATCATGAATGTAATATGAATATAAAGAATGTCAATAAATGGTAATCTTATATTTAGTAACATGAAGTATATACTATATACATAGGAATTAATTTCCTTTCATCAAAATACACAGTCTTTGCAATTCCAAAGAAACTTTCAAATATATTTTTTGAATTATTTATAATGTGTCGTGAACATCAAGAAATGTAAGGCAATAAACTCTATGCGATGTGTCATATAAGCTTGACAGGTATGGCAACATGAATAAATTGTAAAGAACATAACTCTTCAGTTATGTGCATACAGTAGGTGGAAATTTCAGTTAAAATTGATAGATCGCTAAAAACCCTTTATAATCCATTCAGTGATCTGCAACTTGGTAGCTGCCTATAGACACAATAATTCAATGAAGACGTCGAGCGACGACGCGACCTCAAATAGCTTTTATAAATATTTGTTATACTGTTGATCAAAAAGCTCAAATTTAGGTGTAGTTCAAATCATCCGATTATATCTAAATCACACCAGTGTATAATAGTCAAGATACGTGTTATGAAATAACAAACTACTATTTAGATTTCAATGTTACACACAGCAATGTATCGTTAAAAGCGCTAAATTATTGTACAAAAATTGTTGTTTACTTTATGTTTCCATTGCTTTTGCTAGCATTGGAAGTCAGTATTGTTATTTATGTATAAATAGTCAGTATTTGAGCTATACCGTACTATAGTATATCGACAAGATTAAATGGTCTGAACTGAATAAACTAAATGAGGTTACGAAAAACGTAAGATGTTTATGCAAATGGAATCAATAAGGTCAATGTATTATTTCGAGACTCTTCTGTTTGTGTATGCCAAACATCGTGATAGTTTACCATGTATACATATGCTAAATGTCGCGATGAACATGACATTCCAACATAAAGAACCGTAGCCTAAAGTAAGAGTTTGATAAAACGAAACATATCAGTGCACTTATGAATATCATTACTTTTACCTTAAAATTTAATTTAAATTGTATTCAATATTTAGAAAATATTTTCAATCTATATATTGGATCAATCCCATGATATCCCATGGCAATTTCATATATTGTGACTGATCTCCATTTAAGGCTTGATTTCATTTGCAAGAAATACACACGATCGCAGTTATTAAACGCTCCTGGTGTATATATGATTTAATCCATCCATCGTCACAAATATAAAATCTCTGAACATGACACCCGTATGAAATATAATTGCACTAGTTTTCAATTTTCTTATAGTGTAGAAAAGGAATCCAAAAAGTTTTCGCCATCTTATGTATGCAATATAATTGTTATTAGTTTTCAACAACAATTTTGGTTAACAAAGTACAACTTATATAATCACAAGCACATTTTCCATGTGTGTAAGAACCATTTTGAATGGTTTTATCTTATTCTGAAGTGTAAAGGTTATGGTTCTTTAAGTGAAGAGTTAAAAAATCAATATGAGCCACATTTATTTCACCTTTCTTCTACTAAAGAACTTTCGCCATTATTTTGCAAATACCAATTATCACCATTTTATCAAATGCCTGCATGATATCGAGCTAAAATGGACAGGGGATTTCAGAATTAGCATTTTTTATTTATTACATAGCACCAACAAATTGTAATATTCGGTATGAAAGGTTATAGGGCACCCTTAGCTATGCAATGACACCACCCCTGTGCTTAATTTGTACATCATTGTTGTTGATATTAAAATTGAAGTGGTTAACTCCTGTAAATAGTATTTTTGCAAAAACAGAATAGATTTAGTATATGCTGAAAGGAAATTGTTAGAAAGGTTTGAAATTGAGTACACAAATAAAGTTCACAGAGCTTGATTTAGTTATAATGTTATAAAAACTCAAGCATTAATATCAATTTAGGTAAAATGTTTCATTATTGTGTATTGTCTATGATTGTTTATAAATTTGTTGATCGATTCAATAGATGCAGTTTAAAGCATTGCAATTTATTAAATCAAGCCAAATAAGTGGGTCAGTTACGCCAATTTCTCAAGTTATGGTTATCCGATTTCAAAAATATAGCTAACAAAACGACCTATAATTATTTGTAGTGCACAGTTACCTATTACAACTATGTTTAATTGTACTAACCAATTTGTATTATTTTCTTATACAATGTATATTATTAATATCAAACAAATTTCTCAAACCAAGATAGTACAGAAAGAAAAATATCAAAGCTCATTTAACTAACAAAGCAGCAATTTAACTGTGTCCAGTTTTCCTCAAGCTCTAGACTGCACCATACTCTTAACCTCTCTTGAATACCGATTGTCCGATAACTTTATTAACAAACTGTCATGATTGTTAGTTTACGCTTATCAAATTGTATCCTTAGGTTAATATTAGTTCTTTTTGACAAGACAAGCAAACAAAAATTCATTTACAGCGAGTATTGGCCAGACATTTCTGAAAGCTAATGCATAGCAATTTAAAAGTATTTCACAAGGATTCAAATGTTATGTTAAATTAAAGATTGCAGTTATAGGTGTTATTGATTTGTGCGATTTTGTTAAATCCAGTACTTACCAAATGCATGCAAAACAAGATATCTTTTTAATATAAGCAGCGAACAGGGGTAGGGAATATATCGTTAATGAAATATTAAAAAACAACAACAACAACAACAAACACCAAAACAAAACGGCTGGTGTTTTTGTAGTGTATGTTTTATGGTTTGCATTTCATGTTATTGATTTATAATTTGTATTTTCATAGAGAAAGCTTTGTATTGGATCACACCGTATTCAAAATTTTCATGGCATTGCAAAATATTGACATTGATGATCCGATTTTATTTACAAGACGTAAATAAGGATGGCAGTTCCTGGTGTATAAATAATGTACTCCATCCATTGTGATCCCTTTAAATCACATCTCTGTACATAACACTACTATAGTCTAGTGTTTTATTATATTGCCTGAACAATATTTTCATTTGCTTTATAATGTACTAAAAGAAAGGATTCCACTTGGGTTTTACCATCTTAATTTATCTGCCGGCGTTGTCTGTGTGCGATATTTATTAGTTTAAGGTTCCCTTTGAGACAAAGTAAACTAAAGCATACATATTAAATGTTATATGGCAGTATTTCATATCTAATGAATGTTTGTGTATATCAAGTTAATATAAAATCATATGCGATCTAATATTTCAGATGACATTTAGATGTTTGTAATAACGCTAAGATATAAAACATATTTCTCAAACCACATGACTATAATATTAAATCTTTTATAAGAGACTTTAAGCGTCATATATAGCATACTACCTATTTCCCATTTTACCTCGGGCTCTAGACTGCACCATAACTTAATCTTGAATACCGTTTACCTGATACACTTTATTAACAAATTGTCATGATTGTTAGTTTACGCTTATCAAACTGTATCCTTAGTTTAATATTAGTTTTATTTGACAAGACAAGCATACATAAATTCATTCACAGCGAACATTGGCCAGACTTTTCTGACAATAAACTCAGCTGTGCTGTAAATTCTGGTTCTTTGCAATGTCATATTTCATCAAACTAAGAAACCATTCAAGATCAATGATTGCATTACAATTCAAAGACATCCATGTTTAAGGCTGCGAAACTGTTTCTAGAAAAAGGACATCAGCCTTACATCCATGTTTAAGGCTATTGACCTTCAAAAACGAAATGTTGTCTCATTTTACTGCGAGATTTTGCATACTTATAAAGCAAACTATTACAATGTTTTGCATATAAGTGGTAGAGTCTCCAAAGTACATGTATATAGTTACCTTTGTTATTGACTTCGTTAACAGAATGGCGTCAACAGTTTTCTTCAAAAAATTCATGCTCTTTCTACCTAACGGACCGTTCATTATTTACAGGGTAGGGGGCCTGGAGAAACATAGGGGGTCATGTGATTTTGATTCGGTCGATAAGGGGGTTGTGTAAATTTTTTGTGTTAAGAAGGGGGGGGGGGGGTCATGTAAAACTTGCGTAAACTTTATCTCTTCCCTGACTAATATAAGCCTGATTTTGAAATTTTAAGGTAAAATTCTTATTTTTTTGCGCGTTACGCGCGCATTTATACTTACAAATTTGTTTAAAATACATGCAAAGTTCACACAAAAATCTACACGGTATCAGAATGAGCTTCATTTTAAGGAAAGACTAAATATAATGGTATATGTTATTTGGGAAGACTACCCTTTTCTACTACCTCTTCCACTGAACGTCCCCATTTTGTTTTGCTGGAGGCAATTTTGTATCATTTTCATCTTTGACTTACTTCAACTGAACAAGGCGAATGCAAATAGCAAATATATGTGCACAAACGATGTACTAAATGGTCTAAAATCAATTTCTTCTAAAGGCGGTGTCACACATCACCGTACCGTACGAATAACGTATTAATAACGAACTTGTTTGGTAATCGATATTACATGTATTTCAATGACAAATCCAGTGTACGTTATTAGTACGTTATTCGTACGTTTTGTTATGTGTGACACCGCCTTAAGCTGAAGAAGGCGCATCAAATGTGTTGACAGTAATATATAGAATTAAAAAGGGAAATCAGTGCTCGCAGCCATTTCGATCTGATTGCCATGTAAAACTTGGCAAGTTCAATTTTTGTGTGAACTTTTACAAAGGGGGGGGGGTCATGTAAAAATTATCAGCGGAATAGGGGGGTTGCGTAATTTTTCGATGTTCGAATAGGGGTGGGGGGTCACGAAACTTTTCATATCAGACCCGCAACTTCTCCCCCCCCCCTATCCTGTAAATAATGAACGGTAACTAATCTCATAAATGTATGAAATTCGAATCATTCGATCTTGTTCCTGTATTACCAGATTGCAGCACAAATACGTATTAAAGAATTAAAAATGATAAATCAGACTTCCAATTCTATCAATAGTAACTTTAAATACATGTTTTAATGATGTAATAAACCCACGCTGGTTTGACTTCTATTAATGACTCTTCGTTTCAGCTCTGCATTGGCTTTCTTAATATCTACATTCCTTAGTGTCTGTGTAATATGAGTACTCATATAGATATAATATACGTGTAATTTGAGCATTGTATTAAGGCTTAAGATATCAGTGAATAAAAGAGCATTATCTGCCACATGAATTTGCACTCAACACTGGACCACAATTATTGGAAAATGAATAACGTGTATCAACAGCCGTGGGTCCCCTGTACGAATAGACTCCTTCATGGGGTATGCATGTTATGCAAGTACTTGTATCATTGATTGATTGATTGATTGATTGAAACATATGATGTGCAAATAATTGAAGTCATGAGTAGGTCACAAACTACTGTACATGTACACTGGATGCACACAAAAGTCTTTGAGTTAGACTTTTTGTCTAATTGTAGTAAACCCAAAGATTGCTTAGGATTTCTGTCACATGAAAATTAAAACTAGATTTAAAATTAAAAAAATCATTAACAAAAGTAATTATTTTTCACACTTGCGGACCCTATTTAATTTTCGGACTGGCGAACCTTATTTCATTTTTCGGACTAGCGAACCATTTTTTTTTTTCATTTTCGGACTGGCGAACCTAAGGATTAGCGAACCCTTTTTAATTTCGGACTAGCGGGCCTTTTTTCATTTTCGGACTAGCGAACTCTATTTCATTTTCGGACTAGCGAGCCTTCGGACTAGTGGGCTGTAATCCAAAACTCAATTGTGAAAGAGGTGTTCTTACTAGGATTAAAAGTGGGTCATGAATTGCCCCATGTCGGTTACGTGTTTTTTTTTGTCGATTGTAATTAAAATATAACTTCCAGAAAGCGCTAACGGTTTAAATATCTGTACAACAAAACACAAATCAGATATTTATATATATGAAACTTTCCATTTATTCATCAATCAAGTAATATTATTATCAAAATGACTATTGGCAAACAAGCAGAGCTACATCCATATTTTATTAATACAAAGTGGCGCATATAGAACATACGGTTTGACATACCTGTGAAGCATCGCAGTAGCGTGCTGTCAAATTTGATTTCCTTTGCCAAGCGTTTTCTAGGCAAACCCCAAGCTTGATAAAACAAGCTACTCTCAGGTATAGAATCTTGCTTTTAACCTAGTTTGTAACCTATATATATATTTATATATCACATTATCTTCAATGAAAATATTCCTGTATTTTCAAGGAAATTGCAAAGGTTGTTTTGCAAATAAAGAAGGGAAATGATAATTCTAACATGCCCTGCAAGTTTAAGCCTCATACCATGCATATATTTTTCAAAATGGCGACTTAAAATTTTCCGGGCTTCACCAACCCCCCTACACCCCAACTTTGACGGCCTACCCTTAAATGGTACCCCCTTATTTTTTCATCAAAATGACCGCAAAGGATGAAAAAGAGATTGCCCAAATGCCTGGGGTCGGTTGCTTTTGCGTTTTTATGCTGCGGAGAAAAAACCTTAGGGGGTTGCACCACCATCCCCCCTTGGTTAGACTAGGGTTATACGATGTACAATTCTGAGGGTTTATCCATTGCGCCACAGTACTCTCTCTTCCATAGAGTCCTAAGTCTTGGGCTACAAGACAGTATCCGCTGTTAAGATTGTGATGCTGCTATTTCTGAGTTGTCCATCTCTTTCCATGAGATATTTGCCAAAGCAAGACAGAGACTACATCCGACTCACCCGCTCCTTGCACAGTGACTGGAAAATGTCAACCGTCTAATCCTTAGTCTTAGATATTGGGGAAAGGTCACCACAAAAAGTACTTCATTGTTGGTGGTATGCGATTTCCAGTTAGCATGCATATTGTCTTCCTCAGGAGTCTGCTGTTTTTTTTTTCATTTTGGCAGTTAGTGATCAAACTTCATGTCCTCTGATTTTCCATACCTTTGCTGCGTATATAAATAGTGGTTGTTGATAGTCTGATCTTCAGATATCTTGGAAGGGAGCTTTCCATATGTTGTCCATGCTATTGCAGGTTTTCTAGACTTGTGTGCTTTTATAATGTTTAGATTTACCGGTCGTCTATAATAGGTGAAGGGAGGTCATGTTTGATATAATCATGTCAATTTCAGTCTTTTGGCAATGGGTTTAGATTCATAAGACCTTTGCTACATGGCAAGGAGATTCACTGTTGTTTGAACCCAATAGGAATAGGGGCAATTTATTTATAAGTGTCAAAATAGATGACGCTAATGTAGAAAAGGTATGCTGGTGTGTACTACTGAAATTAGATATGCAAATGAATATTCTGCATATCTATTTTGCATATCTAATTTTGACTTTATCATTTCATCTGTAACAGCATTTTCTAAACTTAAAAATGACACCTTTCTTGTTGATCAAGGCGATCACATTTTACAACAGAAAATGTGTGCCGGAAATTCTTATTATATATTTTCTTTTTTTTTTGCTGCCTATTTTCATCAGTTTGTCGAAAAGTGTTCTGCCGCAAAGTCCCCCTTTCGGGGTGAGTCATCAAAATTTTTATTTATCATTTTTAGCCAAAATTTTCAGAGATCAACAACATAATCGATAATCAAATATAATCAATAATTTGGAATATGTATAGCGCCCTCATTTTTGTACAAATCTGAATTTACAAAAGAATACGAATAAATGGGCTCAAAATGAACGAAATTTCAACCAAATGTGGCTGTCCAGCCCATATGAGCAGTAAATGGAAACTTTATTCTGCACTACAGGTGAAAATATATGTCAAGGTTGTCGAATTTGCCGATTTGTTGACAGATTCACAATTCTTGTGCTTACTACAAAATACCAGCAAAGATTCATTTCAAATGATAGGAAATGTGAAATAAATCTGCATATTTTGACCTTAATCCTTAAAGCATGATCTTTGCCAATAATTAAAAAAGTGAAATGACAAGAACTGGCATTTATTGCTGGTTTGGGATGGACGGTCACAAATGAAGTAAAATTTTGACACGTTAAAGTTATTTATACTATGTTGAAAAATATGAATTTGTGTTTAGATAATGAATAAATGTTCACCTCAAACAACAGTTGAGCTAAACATTTCAATTTAAAATGTTCAATATTCAAAAACGAACCCAACTATAAATTCGGGTCATGATAATATATTGATAATAAGTGTTAAAATGACAATGCTGAGTCATATTTAGACATACAAAATGTGCGACTTTCAGATTTAATAGAAAAAACACCAACATTTTTTTACAAATTTGTTAACATTCTTAACATACGTCATACATCTAATGTCGTATACAAAATTATGTTTTAGAGGTGCTAATCAACAATAACGCACCATTTGTTTGTATTGCATACAAAAGTATACGTTTAACACATTTAAATAAAATCTTTTTTTCCTCCATAGAAAGTATTAATTAGTTTCCAAACGGTCAGGATTAATTTTGTTTTATAAATAACAAGATATTGAGAATAAAGACCAGTGAGTTGAATTAATTTTTTAAATATTGCACTTAAAACAATAATAATCTATAATCTAAAAGTTCGTAATTTAATTGAGTTACTTTAAGTTAAGAAGACTATTAGACTGTTATCAACTTTATTCCTAATAATTCATCATGGGAGCACAAAACTAGAATAAGATTGTTATCCCCATAGATCTTACTTTTTTGAAATAATTTCAAACTATCTGGGCATATGCTACTGTGTATATTGAAATATCAAATTTATTGACCAAGTCATCATTTACTAAACAGCAAAACCTTGGTATTCAATTAATAATGGAATACAAGCTTATTTTGTAAAATGAGTGTTTTTTAGTTTAAAGGGGCATTGGACAAGTTCAGAATCATCCCCAAACTTTTCCCCAAGCATTTTTAGATTTTTGCATCATTTGAAGTATTAGCGGTTATAATGCCAGCATGCAAAGTTTCATTGTCACATTCAAACCCTTTATATATCAAAATATTTAGATATTCTTTTATTTTTAATTATCGTTGTCGACCAAGATAAATACTGCCCTCTATAGTTGAATTATTAATATTGGCCTTCTCGGGAGATCTGGTGTAAACTCCAAACTTCTTTTGATTTATCTGCAATATGTGATGTAAAAGGAATGTTTTACAAACAATTCGTTGATGCTTTCTAGATATATAGCATAATAAAAATACATTTAGAGAATACTCTCATACCCAAGATCAATAAACAAAACACATTTTCGAATTTTTGACTTTTCTGAAGGTTTTGATCAAAATTTGACCGATATTTGGTAAATGGCTGTTATTTTCTAGCATAAGAAGTTTAAATCGACCATAAATAAAATTTCGAAATTTTGTCTAATGCCCCTTTATGACCAATTGATTTACCACATCAATTCAAAAGGTGAAGGGTCAGATTTCAATAAGTGAATAATTGACATGGACCTCTGAAATAAAGCTTTACAAACACAAATATTACTTTTAAAATGTAATACACTGCTTTTTAAAAAAACACAATTATTTAGTACTGTAATATTGGATTTTCAATATGGAAACTAAAACAGTTCACTATTCTTATTGTGAGAAAATCCATTACTAATCACACTTATTACTAAAAACAAAACTTATAACATGACTTTAAAAAAAAGTCATGTGTTAGCAAACTGCAACAAAACGCGGAATGATAATGAACTGTTTTAATTCCAGATTCCATTTTTAGAGGAACTACATGTTTCGTTTTGTAAACCACCAACACCCTACAACAATAAAAAGAAACAGAGTTGCATTTTCTGAAATAGACATACATAATTAGGGGGAAAGTATATTTCGGCAGCGTATTCGTGGTACAAAACATAATCACATTTCATATCAACTTGAAAAATCAATTTTTAGACATTATTTGTGTTAACTTGATTCAAGACAAAATATATCAAAGCATTTCATTGTTTTCTAGCATGTGTATTATACACATTCGATGTTCAGCGATAACAAACCAAACGTGTAGTCCCCGCATTTTATCTCCTTAAAATATCTCCTTCCATGATATTTAATATAAATAATAGTTCCTGTTCAATTCATATTCATATCTGTCATGATTTAATTGACTGCATTATAAATCTTTGTGAGCTTTTGATATAATCACAGGGTGAAAGGAAGACTTCATAGTTAGTACTGTCGTGGTCTAGGCAATGGTTGGTTTTCTTCACTCGTATTGTGTTATTATCCTGTAATAGGGAAGACATAAAATGGTTAACACAGATAGAATGAATAGATTCTCTTACGAAAGAGGATATCTGGGCCTTCCCATCATGCCTTGATTCAAATGGGATTTTAGTACGAGTTGCAATGAGAAGGTTTAGTGACGAAACATAGCCGAATAACTTGAATAAGCAAACCTTATCCCAATTTTGCATACCCTCTCATTAAAACATGTACGAAAATCACGTTGGAAGCAAGGTATGATGGGAAGGTCTTGATATGTTTTTCCTTACAGCGTCTTTGTTTGATGAATTAGCCGAAAAATAGGACAAAATCCAAATTCTCTAGCTATATTAGTACTATTGATAGTCTATTTACACATGTATCTGCATTTCATCCGCATTAAGATTAAAGATGTGAAAAGTGGCTTTAATGGTGTAGTTTAAAAAGTAATAAAAAATATTTTTTGTGCATATCTTTGTCACTGCATATGAATTGTTTCACTCTACATAATTCACGAACATAATCAAATCATATCTAATTAAATCTGAATAAAACTTAAATGGACTGCCCGTCATATATTTGCTCTGTTCAGTAAGTATTCGCCCAACTAATTAATGATTCTCATTTTTTCTTTTTTTCTTTTTTTACAGGTTATCCAATTAACTACTTTTTACAGTTTCCCTTTTGTGAATTTATACTTTTCAGGCTCAAATTAAAGGTGTTATTCTATTTTTCTTAAGTTAGTTTCAAAATATAAAAATCAGCCAACTGGATGTATGAAGCAGTAAGCACACATGAACATTTTCCTTTTTTTTATTTTTAAGTATGTTTGTTATATTAAACCAATACAGCATAACCCGTTCACAGTGCGGGACTCGCACATGCTCTTTACTGAGTCCAAATTTTGTACAGATCCACAATATCAAAAAACACAGTAAATGTCACTTAAGACATAAATGGCTACTTTAGTACCTTATTTTACATTGTAACACTCACCTCATTATATTCCCAAACGGAATTTGATGGGGCACCTTTTCCTTTATGACACGCACGCACTCTTATTTCAGTATTTACTGGATAAAGACAATATTCATATATTGCTATTTCTCCTTGTGTATTCAGTCTAAATTGTTGGTTGCCACCCATTCCATGGCAAGCACTAATTCCAATAGGGCCACCTTGTTTTTCACGTGCCAACGTGTCGATACATAGATCAGAATCTAATGCACGTATCTAAAACAAGCAAGATACAAAAACAGAGAACTTTGTTAATGTTGAATTGCGTTAATCATGTATACAAGTGTAGTACTGAACAATAATTGCTGTGTGTTTATTGCCAGGATTAACAGCAATAGCTAACAACCTTACTGGGCTAAAACAATAAACTGTGGAGAAAACTAAGGTAACTATATCATTATTTTTAAGATAAAAAAGAGTATTGCATATACCGTTCTCAAAGCCATCCAACATTTTTAACAACATTCC